>VZTL01042287.1:1301-34770 GCA_013400535.1 Scopus umbretta | reverse complement strand
ATTTTTTATTTTTTTTTTTACAACAGGTTAAACAATATACAGGCAAAGGAAAGAGAGAGATCTCCAAATTCCTTTACTGCTTAATAGCTAGAACCAAATCAATCTATTTTCTAAGAGAGACACATATTATTACATCATCCCTGGCAAAATTTGCAGTCTGATCTGCATTAGTTTTAATTTTAAAACAGAGTGTTCTAATACTCTGTACTCTAATGCTGGTTTGGGTCTTGCTCCCATTACAATCCACTCTCACAGAGGGTTCCACAAAATTCCAGGAGTCCATGATTACCTCAACCATTCAAAATGTTCAAAGCATCTCAAAGTGTCTCCAAAGTGTATTCCCATTTCTTAATTCTTAGTTTGATATTCCTCAAAACTGTTTTAAAATAATTTTATAATTATTTAGAAGTGAAATAATTATTAGCTAAATCTAGTAATCCAGAGGAAAAAAAAACCCAAACAACAACAACAACCAAGAAGCTATTTTCTAAATAGTACAGACAAACTTCGTTTTTCCCTTCACCTTTTACTCACTTCATTTCTGGAGACCCTGAGCTCTGCTCAAGACTGCAGCTGCTGTTTCAGGACTGCATGCACCTTTGCTACATTTTCTAGGTCATTTTTGTTTCTCTTCATGAAACCACATTGTGCTCTTACGAGACCCTTGAAGAAACCTGTTATAAGAAGTAATGTAATAACAAGTATTAATTCCGTTAACAAGTGTTAATTCAGTTTAAGAAGACATTAAAAAGTGCAGACCCCAGGCTTCCCACACGCTATCTGCCCCTTGACTTCCCGAGCTTCGACAGCTGAACCTTGTTCTGCTTTTCTAAGGCCCCCCTCACCTTCAGCAGATCCTGTGTTGAGTTACAAGGAAATGTTTCGCAGTGGTCATGCAGAGGGAACATGGGTACTCCCATGATCTGAATACAGTAACGAGACTTGGAACACCAGTGAAGGAAACCGCCCCATCTTTTCCCCTCTCCTCTCCTTCTTTCCAGGAAAGCAGAATCACTTCAGTTCCTAGATCAAAAGCATACAGAGACCTCATCCTCCTCCCCCGTGCGGAAAGGGTGTTGAGGGAAGGACTCGGGAGCGGGAGCGCAGCGCTTTCCCAGGGACACAGCGGCGGAATGGCTGCGCTGGCCACAGGCAGGTCCGAACAGGACCCTGAAGAAATGCTTAAGAAGCATGTGCCTAATTAGCTTCACTTAATTTTGTGAAGTCTCTGCTATTTAGGCAGCGTTGGTTTTGGCAGCTTAGTCCTAATTGCACAGAGACATCTTTCTGTCGTGTTCAAAATAATGGTGTTCTGGGCTGTCTGAGGTCCAGCAGCGGTGCTGGGGGGTGCTGATCTGTGGGTGACCTCCCAGCCAGGCAGCCCCCCGCTTGCTGAGGGAAAGCCCACCAGGCCAGACTGCTCTGGGCACTGTGGCTTCAGGAGAGGTAGCTTGACCTGCCATCTATGAATATTTAATAATAATTAAAAAAATACAGGTAAATTCTTGGTTATTTAAACTTTTATGAGCGTAAAGGAACAGAGAGAGAAAATCTGGGGTAGCTGATGCTGTGCTGCCTCAGTGGACAGACGACCTCACTCTTCTCAAATTTGGTTCAGTCTCCTTCTGAACCCTGTGTAGAAAGGTTCAAAACCACTGCAGGCTGAAATAAGAGAGGTTGGTGGGAAGTAAGAGAGAGCGTTCAAAATGTCACAAACTTTGGCCCAGACTCTCATGAATCAGCTCTGCAGCCAAACAAAGGTTATGGCTTTTGCAGATGAAATAAAGACAGCTGCTGTAATCTGTAAAAGACTGTAAAGGTAAAGCTGACCACATGCTACGGATGCAGGACTTGCTTTTATCTCCCCTTGGCAATTAATCGTATGTGTTCTTTTTCTGTTAGCACACTGGGTATAACAATGGAGAGTTAAAATATTCTAATCTATAATTGCCACTGGGGTAGCAGTTTCCCAGAGAGATCCTCCAGTCCAAGGCTCAGAGGCGTTGGGTATTTTCTCACAGAAAGCTTAGTGTTGATGACAAGTGTTTAAAATAACTTGTCTCCCAAGTTAAAGTGCTGTTCAAAAATAATTTTTAAACAATTCTCAGTAAATTTCGGAGTTCTTGAAACTGCAGATTTTAATTGGGAAAAAAAAAAAGCTGTGATTCAGCAATTGTTACAAAATGTGTGATATTCACATGAATTTCTAAATATGCAAATTTATTGCTCACTGGTACTTGGAGGATTAGTCTTGGCTAGTTATTTCTGTCTCAGTCCTCCAGATAATTCCACGGAGAGGTGAAATAAAATAGAATTCGTATTAGCATAATGCTCATATGACTTAAAGGAGGCAGCCATTCAAAGATTCATACAGTGGGATCACCTACGGTAAATAAATTAAGTATAAAAATGGTTACAGGGCAGGAAGTACAAATAATATTTGCAAGAGGATTTCTTTATTTAAAATAAGGCCTAGGATAACTGTGCCTCTGTAAAATACTTCCATTAGCTGGTATAATAAGAAGAGAAATATAAATTTTCATTGTAAAAGAGAATTGTATTATAAATATTACTAATATTAAGATCCCAGTCCATCAAGTTTAAACAGAAAGGCAGTGTACATTACTGCCAATTATCTCAGAAACATTTATAATAAGTTGGAGGTCTCTGAAAATATTTTATTGATCATTATCAGGGATTATGAGTCTGATTCTTTTTTTATCATGCAGAAGCTTTTTACGTTTTGTGGGTTTGTTTGGGTTTTTTTTTCCCCAAAAATGAATGGGTTTTAAGTAACCTACTTGATTTGCCAGATTGCTCTTTGCTTTGGATATAGCCAAAAGAAATTCTCAGCCAGCTGTTTTTGAAACCTTCTACTTAATATGTAATTGTGTATGAACTGTTCTTAAAAATGGTCTTTTTACCTAATTGGTCTTGTTCACTGTTGTCCTGCCAAGAACCCTGTTATAAAACATGTGCTATTACCGAGAAATACATATTTTCTATGTGAATATATCATAGGAAATAGAAGCAAAATATAAATATGTATTTCTGTTGTGAGGTCCTTGATTATCTGCAGAAGGTGTCTGGTCACTGTGAAACCTGAACGTATTTGTACTCTGCACTAGCAAAGATACTGTTTGCTTCTGCTAGCATAAAACCTTCATGTCCACTATTTGTATAGACCTTCATGTCCAGAAAATCGTGATTGTAAGGTGTCACTCTAAGAATTAAACCTTGTTAGTACATAGTGTCTTCTTACTAGGAAAGTGAAAAAAACAAACCCAAAGATGACAAGCTCTTGCTGACCTATCTTGGATCTTCAATGTTCCACTAAACACTGACAATAACTATTGCTATTAGATTAGAATAAAACAGGAGGAGGATGGAAGCATAAGAACGCATTTTCCACTGCTAAATAGCCTGTTTAGAGAGGAGGACCTTGAGGAGAATGAGCAAACTAAAGGTAAACTACTACTTTTGAGATAACTTCTGTAAAGCTGTGAATATCAGTAAGGCTATTGGTATGTTTTCAGATCACTGTCTTTGTAAAGGATACACATAGCAGATAACAGCAGTCATTAACAAAACATATTTTATAACTTCTTTTGCTGAAAACATGGTAAGACTAACCATAGTTTAAGTTGAGGGATGAGAATACGGTTCTAAATGTTGAGTGAACTTGGTTTGCATTTTTTAAAGTTATTATGGACTGGTCTCCTTCATATGTAAAATAAGGAAGGTATTTAAGTTGAATGATTGAGTGACTTGTATTGATGAATTATTTTTATAGCTCTGTGTTTACCTTTATTGCTCCTCAGTAACTTAACCAGCAGGTACTGAAGTTTCATGGAGTTCTGAAAACCAATACTGAGTAAATTCTGTGGTTTCTCATGAATTGTGTGAGTCATGATGTTGTATAGTGTGGGTAGAATGTTATAATAAATATCTTTTTTCCCTAGACAGTGTTTGCAACAAATACTTCTAATAAAAATACAAAAAACTATCCCAAGTGTAAACAAAGTATGGGTTCACAATGGAAGGGAGTTACAATGAAATTCATGAAACATTCGATTAGTGTAGTCAGTGCTTTTTCAAAAAAACTAAAAAACTATTGTTTCCAGCTGTCATTGCAAGTTCTAAAAAAAAGAAACTAATCCCAACTGTGAATCAGTTCCAAAGCAATTAGCACTTTAATGCTTCACAAAGCAGTAACAAACAAGAATCCGGTTGTCTGGTGAAAGGGAAGTTAACAACAAAAATCAAACAATTAGGAAACTGATGGTAGTCAATTCATAGCATGCATACTTAGATCTATTATAAAAAATGACTTGTTTCATAAATATTAGGAAAAGATTTTATAGTGCTATGCCTGTTTTTTTCCCCTGCTAATTACAGATGGAGAAGAAAGATGGTAGTTCAATCAGGTTGGATTGCTTTGTGATACTATTTAAAGTGTAGTGGGTGTTTAAAAACATGCTGTGAAAGAAGGATAAAAGTTGAGAAAGGAGAATCAGTAGCAGATTTTTTCATGAGTGAAAAAAACAATAGTAGAGAGCGATAATGTTTCACCTAGACATTAAACACTAATCACGTTCTTGAGTTAATGAAAGTCGTAGCTAAATACTGTAAACTGTCATGATGAATCTACTTAAGTCCTTGGTCAAAGAGCCATGCAGTATTAGGCCTAATTTTTTAAATTATTCCTTTTTCAATAATCTATGTTCAAGAGACTTGAATTTGCAAAAATGTGGACATTATCATGTTGCTTCTTGACCTGATTATGCATATCTTTTTAAATTTACAAACCATCTGGGAACTTTTGGCGTGTCCTCATATGTTACATATGCAAGTTCATGTACACCTGACCCTGTGAATTCAGACATTAAGATCTCTAAAACATTTATATTTCTGTTTTGTCTTCGTCTAATATATCCGCCTCTTAATATTTGCAGTTTTTCTTGATTATACTCATGATAGATTTATACCTATTTCAGTTTTAGCATTATCACATTTTTTAATCAAGAGGCTAAGATTAATATGCTTTCATTTCCCCATTTCTAGATTGATAGCCCTGTTTATTCATATTGTATGAGAATTTTGAATTTATTTTTATAGATGACTGAAATTTTTAGCCCCTTTTACAGTAAAAATAGCTTTCTCCCCTGTTTGAAAACAACCAAAAAAACCTAGTGTGGCCCCATCAAATTACCTTTTTAGACAGCATTTTTTTTTAATATTATCAATTACTTCAAAATTCTTAGGGTTGACATCCTGTGTATCTCAGGGATACTTGAGCAAGTGATATTTGAAAATGTTTCAATTTCAATTACAATTTTGTCTTTTAGATTTTTATTATAGTACATGTTTATTTGTAGGATTTATATCTCGGTAGCCAGTTGCACTGAAACATTTGTAGCTTAGAGAAGAATGAAGACTTACTGAGTAATTATTTTAACAGATTAATATTATTATTTTAACATATCTGCATTCCATGGTTACCTATTAAGAAATCTCATACTACATTAACAAATTGGGAAAAAGTAGTTGCGTGAGCTACCACGTGTGAATCTATCATGGTTGTTTCTCTCTCTCTCTCTTTTGCTTTCTTTCATATTCTACACTCACCTCACTTTCTGGAATTTGTTAACTTTGACCTCAGAATGCTGACTTATAGCAGTAATTGGCAAAAGATTATTAGAGCAAAATTCCTTCTCTTTAGCTTCCAGACAATGCAGGAGATAATGCAAGAGACTGATCGTTTGTAATTATTCTGTTCAGACAGTGATAACACCACCTGCCTAGTATTGCTTTTTTCACATGTTTAAGTTCTTCCAAGGTCATGCATCGTTAGAAATATTTAAATGAACAAGATACTTCATTTCTACCTACAGCATGCAATGTATTAACAAATCTGTCCCACAACAAATGAAAGAGTTAAATAATAGTCATCTCTTGGTAGATCTAGATCCTTTAGATATATCCTTCACTAGATCATTTGAATAAGAGAGATTGTGGCAGAATACTGCTTTCTAACAGGTTTATAGCCTGAGTAGTACACCATCTGCACTTGTTTCCTGCTTGGGTTATGGGTGAGCTTATGCTGTTAGTTTTAATCCATAAAATCCTAAATGACTGAAGACCTAGATATTTGTGATCACCTCTTGTCCAGTAGTATTAGCAGTGCTACTAGAATTAGATCCATCATATTTTATATAATAGAAGTCTATTGGGAGGTTGTTACTTTCCTTGTGTAACTTTTCCTTTTAATATATGGGACAATGCTGTATAAGGTCTAACACCCAGATTTGCATGTCAGATGAAAAACAATAAAACCTTAAACCAAAATAAGTAACATTATTTTTTCAGTATTATTCAATGCCCGTCAATAAGGGTCTATCAATAGNCACCTCAATGTCCTTCTTGTAGTGAGGGGCCCAAAACTGAACACAGTATTCGAGGTGCGGCCTCACCAGTGCCGAGTACAGGGGCACGATCACTTCCCTACTCCTGCTGGCCACACTATTCCTGATCCAAGCCAGGATGCCGTTGGCCTTCTTGGCCACCTGGGCACACTGCTGGCTCATGTTCAGCTGGCCGTCAACCAGCACCCCCAGGTCCAGCATCCCCAGGTCCTTTTCTGCCGGGCAGCTCTCCAGCCACTCTTCCCCAAGCCTGTAGCGTTGCATGGGGTTGTTGTGACCCAAGTGCAGGACCTGGCACTTGGCCTTGTTGAACCTCTTACAGTTGGCCTCGGCCCATCGATCCAGCCTGTCCAGATCCCTCTGCAGAGCCTTCCTGCCCTCAAGCAGATCGACACTCCCGCCCAGCTTGGTGTCATCTGCAAACTTACTGAGGGTAAGGAACAGTTAAGCAGGTGAAAAGCCTGGCAGGCATAGACATTGAGAGTTACAAGAGTGAAGAAGTGGCTAACATATCTCAGAAACCCAAGAGCATTTTTATCTTCCTCTAATTAATGTAAGGGAGTACTCAGCTTGTGTTATCCTATTGCATAAAATTAATTCCCTACATATTCTGCTACATTAAAAAATATTAAAAGAAATATCAGATTAAGTTATACTTCTAATGTAAGATTAACAAAGTAAAACAATTAAATGTAAATTTGAACTAACATATATAAATCTTAAATTACATAAAGATGTATATACTATTACAGCCATTTAAATAGCATTTTTGGGTGCCTTACTTTATCTTAATTTGTTCTAACTTATGTTATTCCATAAATAATTTGATGGCTTTAAACTGTATTGTCATAAAATACAGCTGCTTTTTTCTTTCCCCTAGCACCTTGTTTTCTGCACACATTTCTCTGTCTTAATACATACAAGTATTAAAACTGTATTAAAATTATCCTGCTAATATTCTTCTGGACAAAGTATCACATTAAAAACATTTCTTTCTGCTTCTCCACCACCCCAGAAATCTGTATATAGATTATATATTTATACTATATATTATACATTCAAAGGTGCAACCTTGAAATGTAATTCCTTAATCTACAATTCAACTTCAAATCTTCAGTCACACCTTCTGCTCCAAAATGTTTTGGTCCTGAATATTTGTCCATTTTGCATACATCTCTTTGCAGAAGGTGAATTTTTGTTTGAGTAGCTCTGTTGCAGGTCTTCAACAATAATTCTGAAGGTAATCCAACTACTTTGTTGAGAACTGGTTCTGGGAGGTTGAAAAGTTTACATTTAAATTCTTACACTTCTTAGATTGTCTCAGCTGTAATTCTTCTGATGAAATGCATCACACAAGCTTGAATTACCTTACTCTTTTCTGAAAGAGTATAGGGAACCTGTCTTTTCTATTTTTCTAAAGGTGCTGAGTCTTTTACAATGCAGGTTTAAATGTTGAAATTTTATCTATTCTGTCTTCATTATACGTATTGGTACTCCAACTTAATGGGGGCAATAGGGTGAAGAGATAATACAGCTGCATTTGCATCCTTCAAGAATAAAATCTTAGTCTTGAACTTTCATTTCAAATGGGCAAAATCTCAATTATATGCACATTTAAACTACCCTCTCTATGGTTGTGATTTGCACTCCTTTACAACATTTGGCATGCAGCTGTATATTGAGACTCACTGATGCTTCTTGCTCTGTATTCTAATGGGATATTTAGGAATTTAAGTGTTCAGATGCTCTTTCTCATTCATAATATCCAGTTAATCCACCTATTGTACAAACAAGAACGAGATTTGTAAGTGTGTTTAGATGAATAGCTGGGGGAATGAATCTTAGTTTCCTATTCTTCCCTAATAAAAGCTTTCTTTAAGATTTTTTTTTTTTTTTAAAGAACTGTTTCACTTCTGGCTATGACTTTTGAGTTACCATGTTCTAAAGGTAGAATCATTTAATTTGAATCATTTAACTCAGAGGCTTGCAATCAGATTGCTGTAATTAGTGCTATTAATGATTTAATATGTGACTCTAACACTTCTGAACACAGTTACAGATACCGTCTTCTATATGTGATGTACAAGGAAAGTAGGAATACTGTCAGCTTGATATTGCAGAGAAGCAATGAAAGAAGCCTATAATCAAAATCAAATTGAAATTTCATCTTTGTCATACTTCAACTGAGATTTTAACAAATCTAGGTTGTTTCACTTTTATTAATTTTACTTATTATTTATTTTCTTTTTTCTTTTTTCTTTTTTCTTTTTTTTTTGTAACTGCATGAACTAAAATGAGTTTAGAACNTTTTTTTTTTTTGAGGGGGAGAGAGAAAGAAGAAGGGAAGAGACAGAAGAGGGAAGGGCATAGTGTGTGATCTCTAGAAACCAAGCAGATGCATTTTTTTGCCAGCTACTTAAAAGAGCTACGGAGAGAGCGATGTTCTAGCTCTTAAGTCATGAAAAGTGCATATAAGAGCCTAATATCTCCAATGTCCCATATACACTAAAGAGCACGTGAAGTTTCTGATAGCTTGGTTAGAACTGCCTCATATGGTTATCTGGGAGAGGAAGAAGCATTTGTACCTTGATATTATATATCTATTACTATAAACTGGAAAATAAAGCTTATTTTTAACTATTTAAACAGATTAATAATGACCGGATGTTGGATTTTTCTATAGGGAAGTCATGTCCTCTTCTGAAGTCATGTCCTGTTCTGTACTTCATGACTATCATTTGCTATCCTACATTTTCTGTCTTTTGTTGGTATCATAATTTGAGGTGGCAGTAAATTGCCTTCCTTCACATTCATCTAATAGGTACCAGGCCCATTAAGAGCACTATATAATACGTTTGAATGAGTTTCTGTATTAATGAGATGAATACTTATTTTGCAGCATGTCCATATAGAGTTTTCAGAAGCTTAGGAAAGAGAAACTTTTGAAGTAAGATTTTCCTGCTTTTAGATGAAGACAAAGTTTTGCAATAGTAGACTAGCTTCTTGGGCACGAGTAGAGGACATGAGAATCTTCTCAATGATTCTATGAAACTATTATATTCTGTACATCGTTTGGTGATAGATGGAGTTTTATAATTTTAAAATGGCTCTGTGCTAGTTTCTTTCAAATAGCAATTTGATGTTCACCAGCTGTAGGAATGAAATTGGCCTTGTCTTTAGTAGGTGTTTTTGCTTCTGCTAAAAGGTAGGTTAGAAAGCAAAAGAGTAATAAAAGAAATTGGAAAGTTTAATGATTTAAGATAGTATGAATTCTCTGGCCAGCATAGAATTTATCTGAACTGAGAGTGAAGAAAAATTTAAGAAAATCATGACAACTGTAGTGTACTTAGAAGAAGAAATAAAATTTCCTACATTCTTTGCACCTTTGACTGAGGTACAGCTATTATACAGATTTGTCAACAGCCTGTCTCATTTTGCATTAGAGGATTAGTGCATTTTTTCCATTCACTTGTACCCGGTATGTAAAGCATATGGCATGTCTTTACCATTTTTCCAAACAGAACCGCGATTGTTGAGTCTGGCCAGCAGGCTGTCTGGGTGCAAGCAACACCAGTCTGGGGTGTCTGTCTCCAACGTGATGGTTTCACTGCACAATATACCCATGACAGTTAACTGCTGAAAAGAATCTGCTTAGAATATATGGATGCAGTATGCCAATACCATTGGGTTTGTGTTCAAAACCACAAAAAATTCAAGGACACAGCAGTGGAAGCTCAATAACAGAAAACCTCTGGAAAATGCAACAAAACTAGCAATCGCCAAATACTGAAAGCATATAGAGTTTTCATTCATTATTGTTGATGATTCTGTGTTAACTAAGGTAAGTTACTAGCTGTAGCATCATCCTAAGCAAAGTTGCATTTGGTGCTGTCCAAATTGTTTGATGTTGACCATGGCATGTTTTTCAATAGTAACTAAAGCAATTGAGCACCATAATGCTAAAATCTGTTGGCATGCTCTTTCTCCTGACACTGTCTTTAAACAACTGGCCAGAGTTTTTTGAAGGTCATTTGTAGTGGTCTTCTCCAAGTAGTAGCTCGCTTTCTGGGTGGTTTGTTTCCTGCAATGTCCAAAGCCTGCAAAGTGTAATATATTGAGAAATACTTGATAGCCAAATTGGCACCTGCTCTCTTTGGATGATGCCTGACTAACTTTCAGAGAATGCCTAACTATCAGTAGAACATGAAAGCAGTGAATGACATCTCGGCATTCTTCCTTGCATGCCCTCCTGCCACATGCCATTCTCACAGTCAGTTGTAAGGACTTTATTTATCCAGCCAGTCTAATTCCATGCAGAGCTTCTTGTAGTGAAAATCTTTCTCTTGCATACTGTGGTATCTTACATCTATATAAGGTACTTACAGAAATAACCATCTTTGGCATGCTGCTTCTGTTATGAGTATTTGATTTTTGTCCTAGAGGCAAATTTGTGGAATTTTCTTGAATATCAAACCACAACTATGCAATTAATACATGAAAATATTTTGAAACATGTGTGAAGAATTTTTTTTTGTGCATGTATGTGTCTTAGAGCATAAAAAAAATACATGCAAAATTTCATTAGCTTATCCTATTCTTCTAAAAGCTTCTGGCACATTTTCCGGGACATATTCCAAGTTGCTTCTTAATCTCGGAAGCTTGCCCATAGCTAACTCTGGCACCGCCTGGCAAGTTGACTTTACTGCAAACAAGTTTTATGTAGTAGATTTTAATAACAGAAGATGTGTTTTGTCACTCCGTAAGTACTATATGATCTGCCTTCCAGTGATTGTATGACATGCACAGTTTTGACATGTCTGTGCTTTATGCTGGAAAGTGACTTCAGATTGCTGGTATTACACAGGCTGGTTTTAAACAAAATTTTCAGGGGCCAAGATGGCTGTTATAGCCATTAACTTAAACATCTTGGCCTGAAATGTCACCATTCTAATATTTTTACATGATTAAACTTGATACATGATTACGTGTCTTACTAGTAGATATACCTAATGACCAATCCCTCATTGTGATCTGCTTTGAAGTACATACCCTTACCATCCGTGAACAGATTTAGCTTACTTCAAAGCTCGATAGCTAAATCCTGCTGCAGAGAATTGATTGTCTTTCCCCCAGTCATCAAAGCAAGGCTTCTTAGTATATTTTTCCCCATGCAAATATTGTCTAAATAGACCTTTTAGCTTTTTTATAATTTTTTTTTAAAAAAAATCTGTTGCTCACTGAGCATATTACAGTGCATGTCAGTATCTTGTTTTATAAGCAAGAGTTGGAATAGATAGGTGGAATTTTGTTTATAAGCCCACATTTTAAATGCAGAAGACATTTTCTTTTTTAAGATCAGAATGTTATTTAAATCATAGTAACTATACACTTTCAGTGTTTTCCACCTCCAAAGATTAATATTACTTCTAAAAGATAGTAAGGTTTAGCCAAGTCTATAGATGGGGAAATGGGTAGTTAGAAAGGTAACATGACATTCAAGGCCATGGAAATATTAAGAACAGTAATTGGAAGTCACATCAGGACATATAACTTCCATGAGAATTTTTTGTGTCCCATTATAGATTAGATATGGCTTAAGGTTAGTTTTCTAAGCAAATGCTGAAATCCCTTGTACAGGCAGGTTTGTGATTTACACTTTATAATTCCTTCCTTTCTGAAGATGGGTTGTACTTAACAATATATCTTCTGCTTAGTAGAAATGTTTCTTACAAGAAAGCTGGGGGACTAGGAATAAGTGTTAACAACCCAGTATATCGTCTGAGTCATATGCTCAGCCTTCCTTTAAAGGGAATGTACTTTACACCAGTTCTAGGCTTTTTCATTTTTATTTTCCACTAAATTATTTCATTTATTCACTACTAGTTGGAAAGTAAAGGTCCCACAAGCAACAGAAGTAGCAGGTGAATTCTGTAAACCTGACTATGACACATATTTCAGATCATAATGCTTTGTAATGATAGAACACCAAGACATTGGCATCATGTATAGTATTAACAGAAATACATTATCATTATACTAAATTTCAAATTTTAAGTTATTTTCCCTAAGGAAACCATAGAAACTGCTAAAACTGTGTTTAAGATGAGAAAATTTGTTTACACAAAGAGAATTCTGAAATACCTATTTCAGATTAAATAAGAACAGGAGATGCAGCTTAGTAGCTGCAGAGACTAAGTGAGATTTTTAAATGGGGTAAGAAATAGCACAAGCTTTTAAAAAAAAATATCAAAGAGAGATTTAAAGGAATAATTAAGAGAATGGAAAATAATAAAGGGGAAAAGTTTTCTAGGATTGTCCAGCATGAAAGAGCACAGGGAGTCAGGATGTGTGAGATAATTCACTTTGCTAGTTTCCATTGAGGAATAGAAAGCTTTCCATGGAATGGAGTGCCCAGACCACTATCTGTGCAGAACTTTGTCTTTCACAGGATAAAGATAATATTTTGAAAGTAGTGTTCCAAACACAAGTCAATGCAGACTTCTCTTGCTGCATCTGCATACAAGTATCTCAAGTGGCCGTAGAGTGCAGAGTAAATTTTCATGTTAAATCCTCATGATTTTGACAGTGTTTGGAAAGTCAGACTACCTTAGGAAAATCTGAGGATGTTTTGGAAGAAGAATATTAATAGTATGGACAATTTACTTTGTACATCCAGTCTTTCAATCTTTATGAAGTTAGTGTGTTATTGTCAGCTAATGTTCTAGTTTTGTCATTTCCTTTTTAAACTGAAAAGTCCAACACATACAAAGAACTTGGTACAAAGAAACTACTAGTCTGTTCTTGATCAACTTAATTGGCAGTAACATAAAAAAATAATGACATTTTGAAGACATATGCTGGCTGTCTTTTTTTTCAGTTTATAAAATATCTAGAAAAGATGCCATAGACCATGCCATATTATTCAGTTTTAAACACGTTGTAAAATGAGTCTACATTGAAAGAATGGAAATTAGAAACTTGCTTACTTTTAAAATCTCTAATTAATGCTACCAAACATTGTACGCTTCCATGTAGTAATCAGGAAAGTACTAATACCACTGAATTCAGGTTTCATTAGAAATATTCATTTGAATCGGAATGCTCTGCTGTTGCCATCCGTCTTGGCATACACATGAAGGAACTGTAGATGTAGCTGATCTAGTGGAATGAAATGGGTTATTCAATTGGAGAGCAGTGTTTAAAAAATCATAGGAAAAAGACTCATTAGTAGCTTCAGTAACTAATGGGTAATCAGTCCATGAAAGATCTGAACTGTGAAACAGTTCAAATCAGTTTTAGATTCTAGCATTTATTGTAGCATGGACTGACAGAAAATTTGTCAAGCAAACAGTATGTGATTAAAGGTAGTAATAATTAAGAATTCTTCTTTTGGAAAGTATTTCCTTGACTTAAAAAAATCCACACTTTTTCCACTTCTTTATGACAAGTGTAATTTATACAAAAACGAAAAGGAAGAAAACATGATAGCACAATATGAAGTGTAATGAATATTTACATCGAAATTTTGAAGCTTACTTATATTCTTCTTTCTTTCTTGCAAACTGCTTCATTCAGACATAGGCTTTCCTGGCCAGTGAAAAATTTAGGTAGCTTTTAAGTTAATATTATTGGAAAATATCCAACATCTTTTCAGGTATCTTGATAAATGTCTGGATCATTTACTGGTTCAGAATTCATTGCTTTGCAGTGCCCCCAAAAACTGAATATGCTCAGTACTTCATAAAATCAGCATGTTTTGAAATCAGGAGCGATCCCTGTTCCTACAGAAGAAAGTTTAGATAATCAAGAACATAAAGTATTACCACATTTCTTCTTGAAAATAGAAGTGAAGCTATCTCTTCTTGGGACATGTCAAATTTTGTGTGCGCTCCAGAACAAAGTGATATGACATAGCCAAGATAATTTGAGCCTTGACACCAGTGACGGTCTTTAACAGCTTCCCTTGAGGCAAACTGAAAACTGAGCTAGGTCTAAAATGGTTAAAAAGGAGCTAGGTTTACCATGCTTAAATGGTAAAAATGGAGCTAGGTTTACCATGATCAGCAGAAAAGCGATCACATGGTATCAGCATAAGGGCTGTAGTAAACAGTGGTGTCAGTTCTATCTGTCTCAAGCTTGCACTTCTAAAGGTAAAGTTTTCAATGCTGATGAATAGGCAGTGAACTGCGGATTCAAAGTACGAAGCTCTTTCTTTTAAAAACTGCTTGCCGGTAAGTGTAAACACGTGGACAGTTATGCATAAGTGACATGACTGATGGATCTGCAGTGATAGCTTTATATATTGTTGCTTTTCTTCAGTTTGAATGCAAGAATTCCTTATGGGAATTTTTAAGTGCAACCTTTTATCTCTGCAGCTTTCATATGCTGAGTTCACTCATATTTCTTCTCTTCAGTACTGAGAAGTCAGATTCTAGGGCCACTCATCTTACCGCTGTATATATTTTTTTTCCCAGCAGAGAAACAAGTGGGGTTTTTTTTGTCATTAATAAGTATTTTGACCGTGCTTTCTTATGTTTCTTATGTTTCTCCTTCCCTGCCTTCTTTTCTCCATTTTTTATTCCTTGATGCTGACAATCTCATGAAGCAAACAAATAAACTTTTTTCTGCTTTTGTTTATGCTAGAAATCTAGCAGTAAGTATTGGTGCAGCTTTAAATGTTATTTCACTGCTGAAACAGTAACAAACTTCTTCCTGTATAACGCTTTCAGAAATTTAGAATAAAATTCTCACCACCAAGTGAGAATTACAGCATTTATTAAGTTAAGAAAAAAGCATCAATTCATCTCTAAGTATTAAAAAAGATATGTGCAGTTGGTGATTTTACTATTTACAGAGCCCTGGGGGCTCACCATATCTCATAAAAGCACTAGCAAGCAAATCAGTCAGTTATGATTGAGAGTTATTTTCTCTACTTATTATACACAAAACAAAAATGATCAAGGTAAAGTTAAATTTACGTTTTTAACAAAGTCAGTCTGAAGACTGATCAGCTGATTATCCTATTTAGCATTGTGACCACTGCGTTCAAATCTGTTCAGATCGATGTTAGGATTAAAAAGCTTCCAACTGCTTAGAATTTGAAGGTAAAATAAGTAGTATTTCCAATTCTAGTACCACTGCTACATATCAGTCCTCTTCCTGGAATAATTGGGTGCATTAATTGCTTTCCTCTCTGTTGCCTTAGACTTGGCAAGCTCTGCTTTTTTGTAGACAGTGTGCATGCCAAGTCTGGCCAGCATCAGACAGTTACAAGAAGTTCAAACTAGGAAAGACAGAATTTTAAGAAATATAGTTGTCAAATGTCTGACACATTTGAACTGGGATTTTTTTTTTGTGAGATTACACAGTTTGTTGTAAATAAAATATTTTTCAGTAACTTGCAGTAAATAAAGCTACTTTTGTTCTAAGCCAAATGTTCTTATGAGAAACATGTCAAACTCCCATGATCAAATTATGAAGCAGCTCATGTGATTAAATCATACAAGGTTATCTGTATTTTTTTCCTTCCAAATATTTATAGTGTTTGCAGAGCAGCTGAATGTGTGATTTCTTGTTTTAATCTGAATAAATTGAGGAAAAAAAACCAAAACAGATATAAGGAGACATTTGTTTGGAATAAAGGTTTCTTCATAAATAATATCATTTCTAGACTTCATAGCTAATTGTGGTCTGGAAGTATTATATTGTGATCTACTCCTAACATTTTTTTTCTGTGTCTTCGCAAAATAGGCAGAGAATTGGATGTTCATCTCAGCCACTTACTTGCAGTGACCCTAGAGAAGCAACTTTCCCATAGTATGTTCCTTGGTTCTCCAGAGTGTGAAACTGAGATTCTCACAAGGTAATAGTTTAATTAAATGTTGTAAAGCACCTTCAGATTACCTAAAATAGTTTGAATTAAGTTCAGTTATTTGCAGAGAGTTTGCAAGAGCCATTGCATGGTTCTGAATTTATTTCCCTATTATTTTCATACGACTCTGCTGAACATACACATTTTAGACAAGGCGCAACTGTTTTTTGTTTGTCCATGTATTACTTTTCTTCTTCTCCACCTTTTCTTTCAGACTACTAGCCCTGAGAAATTCTAGTTTTGCATCTAATTAATTCTGCTTAATTGTAACTGTTGCTAAACTGCATCTGGTTAAAATGTGTTTAAACCCTTTGATATAGGTAGAAAGAATATAGCTTGTTTTCACATATTTTTATTTACTATGCAGAACCAGCTGCTGTTTTGTATTAAAAACATCGGTTCATTGAGTTTGGGTTTTTTTCTTGAGTTTGTAAGAGACAGTGTATCTGTTGAATAAGCCTTTGTTATTATTTTAGTCTCTTTATTTCCTCTCCTGACTTTTTAAATATTTAGCTTTAGCATATACATCAAGTACAAAAATGCTACAGTGGCATACTGGAGACAGAAGTCTGAACTACTTTATAGCTGCTTTTATCAGTATATAGTTTAGTATGTTGAGGGTGACATGGAAACCAGGAGACTCTTTCTCCATTAGTGCTCCGCACTGGTTTTCATTTAGCCTTTATTTTGCATGTAACCTTTCAGTATACAAAAACTGGGCTTTTGGTTATGACTTTTTTTTTAACATCTCTGTGCAAACTGAATCCATTTCTGCTTCAGGAAATGTACCTGTAATGTTACATGTTTGAGTCTCGATTCATTAGTGGCTGTAAAATAGCATATGTATCTGAAAGAGAGGGAGAAGTAAGAGTGGTGATCAGTTTCTGCTGCCTGACTTTTTTTTTTCCTTGAGACAATTCCTGAGGGCAGTTTGTCTCCACAATCTTTCAGCCAGTATAACTGATATGTATATCATGTCATTATATACTACTTTTTTTTTTTTTTTGGCACAGCACTCCACTACTAGCCTCACTTAGATAAAGGGCTGTATCTACAGTTGCTGTTAGTCTTTCCCAGAAAGTATTTAATACCATACACACACACACTTTTCTCACAATCTGAGTGTTTAGTTTGCATGAGAAGTAGTCATGCCAATTTTATTGATTTCATAATGGTTTGATGATGTAATACCTTTATGTAAGTCTGTTAGTGTGTAGTATATGCCAAAGAGTAAACTCCTCCTTTTTAAAATATTGTAACAGATGAATAGTCTGTATTTATAATCACTAGAGAATGTTTGAAATTTCCATGCATGTGTTTTGAGACTACAGTATGTGAACCAAGTGATTTTCCTTCTTAGTATTATTCCTTTATTTTCAACTTCTAATTGCCACAGTTTATTTAATTTTTTTCTTGTACTGAAACCTGGCAGAGAATCCTTCAGTATCAATGTACTGACAAAATTGGTCCTACTAACACCCTTACCATTAACAATATTTTAGTCACTTAAATACATGTTCATTTCCAGAGAGATCTTCATTAAGTTTTCTGTACCATCTTGTCTGCTTTCTGCAGCAGTCCCAATCATGTTCTTTTCCCTCAGAAATGTGCAAACACACACTTGCCTTTGCTGTGAGATTGGCTTCCCTCCTGTGCAAAATCAGCTCATTCAATAGCAAGAGTTGGCAGCATTGCAAAATCTTATACATTCCGAATGTTGAAAATTACAAAGACTCTCCTCTATTGTCTTTTGAAGTTCCATATTTATTAATCAGACAGAAAGCCATTTTGGCCAAAGTTACTTCATCGTTTGGGTGAACTGAAAAATTAGATTTGGTGTAATTTGAAATGGGCAAATCTGTATTTCTCATTAGGATAAAATCTTTGATATTGATGCATGACAAATGGATTGCTAACGTAAACTGTAATATTTCTGTATTAGCTGGTTTGGGGTCAAGAATTTATAAATAAAGAAAATTAACACAATACAGTATAATATATGTTGCAGAGACAAAACCCCCACTCCGCTCAATAAAAAATTCCATCTGATCCATTTTATAAATACATTCCAATATATCTGTGTTTATGTCATTCATATAAATAGTGCTATTGCCTTTTGTTTTCTGGATGAAGGTACAGAGTAATCAAGGTCCTAGAAGCCAAATTATATTTATTTTAATATTTTTAAGAAAAACAGATGGTGTCTTACACTTAACTAAATTATTTCTTTTTTTGTCTATCAATTAGGCCAGAATTGTAGTTGAGCCTGTTCAGGACTGGATAAAAGTTCACAATTTATTCTCAGTATTATTGAGCAGAATCTCTGCTGAGTTTTAGACATGAGAAGAAAACTGGCAGGGGGGACAGAAAAGGGATCATGATCTGAAGTAGTAGTTAGTCCTTGGAACTCATGGAGTGCTGAAGCAAATGAGTACAGCTCATGCTGCTGTTCCAATGCATGGGATGGTGTGGATTAAAGAACATGGGATGATGACATAAGGGGGATTTGACAGGGTGCAGGAGGAGGAACTGAAGAATACAGAGTTCTGGGCATGTATACTATGCCGTGAACACTTTCAACACATGTATCTAAAGAAGTCAGGAAAAAGTTCAATTGTTTTGGGTTCAAAACTGGCCATGCAAATATGAGTAGACAATGAATTGTTGAATTATGGACCTGAATTTATTGAGAATTCAAAGTATTAATTTTAAGTTGAAAATATGAAATCTTATATCCCTGTTATACTTTAGTGTCAGCTCTGATGTGCAACGTTAAGGCAAGAAAATAAACCTATTAAAAGATGGAAATGCCTGTTCAGGGATGAGAATTTGCTGCAGGCATGAAAAAAAAAGGAAGACGGAGATGGCTTATATGGGATGGCTTTTTTCTTCTAGTTCTTGAAGTTCAAATAGTGTGGTAACAACTGCTTTGGCAGCAACCTGTGATACCTTTCCTACTCCCCTTTTTGCATTCATGCAGTTCATGTTTTCCTCATGTACCTCTAGGAGATTACCCAAACATCTTTATGAACATTTTTCTGACCATAGTACGGAAAAATATTCATCCTTTGAGCAAAGAGCACAAAGAATCATAACCATTCAGTTGGCCAGCCTGTATCCTCATTGTTAGCCCTTAGAACTTAGTTTAGACCTAGGCTTCCAGACATCAAAGTCAGTCAGTACCTTTCCAACTCAGACATTGCTTCTGAGAACGTTTTTGTTAAAGTGTTTCATTTCATGATTAGCCATGATTTCTGGTGATACTTTTCCAAAGTACAGCCTGAACAGGAGGCTGTTACTCATTCCTTTGTTCCATGAAGGTCTTCACTTGTATGAGCCTTCCAACTCAGTTGAACTGAGACTAAAACAAGTGATAATCATACTAGTCCCACTCAATAGCTTGGGTTATTCACTGGAAGTTAACACTTTATAAAAGCTTCTGAAAGGTTTAAGCAACAGGTGTCATTGCTTACTATCCACAAAGTCACAGATCAAGAATTTAAATGGTAGCTGAAGGTAAGGATTGTTTCATCTAAAGCAGGGTTAGTTTGCATACTAGATGTAGTGAATAGCTTTCAACTCTAATTAGCGTTTCAACTTCGCAAACAGATGACTTCCAACCTTTAATGTTCCTTTAAAAACCGAATGATTTCAAGTTCCTTTCTGAATACACTCCTGCATAAGCTCCTACCCCTTGCTTCATACAAATCTATACTAGTGTCCTATATAGGGTAAATGAAGCAGAAGGCAGGTTGCATTTATCCTATGACAAGATGAAAAGCTGATTACGCAGATGAATGCAGATGAAGTGGAAACCTCTTGGAGATTAGGTTTTGCTCTCAGTGTGCCCTACATTGTGGCCTGACATAATCATTTCATGTTGCTTGCTTTTTGCGAACTCTGTCGCCACGTAAACCACGTGCTTGCAAAAAGGGAACTTGCCAACAAAGTAATTGTTAATCTTTGTTTGAAAATACCAGACATCAGAAGCGAAAGCCTTACTTTCAGCCAGGGTTTTTTCCATTCCCTAGTCTGCAGACGTGTCTCAATATGCAGAGTATGAGCTACTATTTATGTACAGGTGATTGGTTGATGGTCAGAAAATTTCAGGTAAAAAGGAGAGAACTCAATTTGTGAAGATTTCAAAACGAAACGGTGCTGTGAGTGGCCTAAAGTGGTGGGAATCTGATGTTCCTCAGTGTTTCAAGTAGAAGTGGACGATTTCTGTTAAGTAAGATCACATTTGTTTGTGAAAAATCTGCACAGTGAGCTAATAAAGAATTTAATAAATGTACCGTATATTAATGAAGCTCAGCAGAACCAAGTGTGACATTTTCATGAGGCTGCAAGTTACAGTGAGAAAAGGTATTTCATTGCAATGTTGCAATACTGAGAAGGGTCTTAAACACCAATGGGAATCACAAGACTGTTTCTTTCTCCCAGCTGTGTTTGCTGGGAGAAATATTTTAACCTTAACTCTGTTACTTCTGAATTGTCTCTGTGACAGTTTTCACCAGAGTAAGTTGTTCCAAAGGCCTTTTGCTTCCTTTATGGTGCTTTCCAGAATGGAGTACTTTCAGTGAAGAATAGCAGGAAGATTACTTGTAGAAATAACTGATAAAGTAGGTCTTTTTCTTGCTCCATCTAAAATTCTGTCTCTTGAAATAGCCAGGTATTTACGAGGTAGCTTAGGAAAGGAGCTTGCATTGTGATTTACCTCTTCAAGCGGTGTCAGCCGGGAAAGGTAGGATTCCTTGTCCTCTAATGCTGCAGTCCGGAGTTACGCCTGGCTTGCTTAAGGGCCTTATTGCAATCAGCGTGGGAAGCGGCAGCTCCATGCTTGGCAGCGATGCTCTTCCAGGGGGAGAGCAGATGTGACGGGTTATGCAAAGACCGTTTATGACAAAAATAAGCAGGCGGAAGCCTCGACCGTCTTAGCTCCCCGGAAACCCACACTTTGCTGGAGACTCTGTTTTCCGACACAGCGAGCGGCAAGAATAAGCGGCACGGCGACAGCCCTTCCAGAGAGCCAGAAAACACCGCGCCCCCCGCCCCCCCTCCGGAGGGGGACGGGAGCCGGACGCCGGCCCGCGGGCCGCCGCGGGGAAGCTGCGCGGCGCGGGGATTGGCCACTCGCCCTGTCAGTCCTGCCCTGTCACCGCCCCTGCCGGGAGGGACCGCCGAGGCGCGCACGGCGAGGGGCTCCCGTGCCGGGAAGGGACCGGGAAGCGGCGGCGGCACCGGCGGCCGGGAGGCGGCACCGGCGGCCACCGAGGGGCGGAGGCGGCCGGGAATAGCACGGGGCAGCTGCAGCCGCGCGGCCACCCGGCGTCCTGCGTCCTCCCCTGCAGCCCGAAGCGGCAGCGGGAGCGTCTGAACCCAGGGCTCCGCTTCTCGCAAGGTAATGCCCTCCCGTTTGCTCCTCTGCCCTCTGCTCAGCTCCCTGCAGTGGCTGCTGTCGCAGTCGAGCGGATTTAAAAACAAGCAAACAAAACCCCAACACCAGCTCAAGGCTGCAGAGAAGGGATCTATTCAGTCCTCGTTAGCATCCCGTCCGCTCGCTCGCTGCTTACTTATAAATAGCTCCTGCGGGATGGCGAAAGCTGGCGTCTCTCAGTTTCTCTTGCAGTCCTGAGAAAGTCCGTGGCTCTCCTCCCTCCCCCTTTCCTGTCAGCGCTATTCATGTAAGTTGCTGCTGGATTCCTTCCGCCGCCCCAAAACCGGCCCTTAACACCGTGTGCTCTTTGCCTAGCCTGTGGGGTAGGTGCCGTGCGGCGGGGAAGGCAGGTCCTTGTAATTCTGCAGCATTTGATGGATGCAAGCATCTGCCTGCGCTCAGCGGGGCCGATGAGTGGAAAACGCGGGATTAACATTGACAGCACTCGGGCAATCTGTTACTCTGTATTGTAAAGCCTGCGGGAGTCAGCGTTGCAGATGAGGCTGCTGAACTGTTACCCTGAGTTAGAATGCATTTGTACGACGATGTTTGCGAATGTCTTTTACTCGAAGGGAAAGGGCACATACTGGCATTCTGGAGAAACCCTTCTCTTGCTGTCTTGCGCAGTCTCCTTTTTCAAGCTAATACTTAAATCACGTTGTTATACAACTGACAGAGAGTTGGTCTGGGAGCTGTATATACTTAGCCTTTCCGGCTGTCCCACTCTCTTGTCCTGTGATACTTGTTTTCTCCAAGAGTGCAGCAATCGTAATGGGTCCTTACTTTCTTGGAGCTTCACAGAAAATTAATCGATATTAAAAAAAATTGCTGAGAAATTATAGAGAATTTTTGATTACATTCCTAATTTTAGTTATTTATTTCCATCCATCCTTTGACTTGTCCATGATGGTTTAATGATCAGTTTACTTGCAGAAATGTCTTGTGCGAGTGTTATCGTTAAACCATTATGTACACACTGAGAGAGAGTTCTACAAGCATATCAGAAGCATTACTGTGAATTTCAGGTGAATCACTTACATGTAACATTCTGAAACTTTCACCTTTCAGGTAGCTTGGCCTGTGCTTGCAGGTGGATTGGCTTGTTTTAGTAAGTTTCAGTAGAAACAGTTCAGCCACTTTGGATTAAATGGAGAGTGGAAGAGAGAAAGAAGTAATGCTTTTTGTATTACTAAAAAAACCTGTCAACCCATAACATCATTAACTTATTTGAAGGACTGTAGACAGAACGTCTGGGGATAGAGAGCTGCAGTTTCATATGAAATCAAACCGTCTTGTGAAGTGTCTTTTTAACAATGGAAATTAGTTTTCACTCAAATGCAACCTATCTCATTAAAGGTCAAGTGCCATGAACATGCATGCTCCCTGGTGGTTTTTTATAGAGGTGTGTGTAAGGCATTCAGCTACATGGGCATAGTTGACTTAATCATGTAGGAACTAGTGAACGACAGGTGAATGGTTCCTTAGTATTTTCCAACTTGTTATGATAAGACTGAGTAGAGGCATGAGTAAAAGTGTATTATCTCTGTAGAGGTTTTTTTACACAGACAGGTATTTCCAGAAAATTTGAAATTTCCCATCAATTTCTTTTTTCAGTTTTTCGTATCTGTAGAGAGTACAGTTCCATCAATCAATCCGTCTCCACTTAATTTAAAAGTAAACTGTTAATGCTTTTCAAAGAAGAAAATAATGTGTTACTAGAAGGTGACGACAAGCTGGAGAAAATTTCGCTCTAAGAAAGCTTAGCAACTAGAAACCGAAGACTTTTTCCTTTTGTAGAAGCTATAGGCAAATATCAAACAAAAAAATTGAGAAACGCTGCTTTTCAAAATAAATGCCAAAGTAATGAATGTCAACTTTATGCTGACATTCATCAGGATATAAAAATACGGTGAGGAGCCAGTTCTGTCTGGCACATGAAGGACTACTGTTTTTTTTTGTACGGTTGGGTTTTGTTTTGTTTTGTTTTTTAACTAGGAAAAGACTAATATCCCACTTTGGCAGAGAAAAAGATATTTCTTCTGCTTTATTTAAGAACAACTCTTGATGATTTGTCTGTGTAAAGAAGCATGTAATCTTGGGCCTTTACAATATCGTTTAACAAAGTGATCCTTTCTGAAGCTTTGATCCTGCTTTAACTTGCACATGTAAAACCTTTGAAAGTGGAACCAAAACTCAAAAGCAGCCTTTGTAAATGACCCCAAATGATGCTCTCTAGAGAGTGGTCAAGAGTAGGAAAAGGAAAGCAAGAACAATCATAGAGGTCTTTGTTAAGGCTCTAGGGTGCGATGGCTTTCTGCTCTTTACTATAGTATTTAAGAACTGAATGAGAAAAAAATTGCGCGTGCCTCTGTGTTGCTGTTTACAAAAATTAGTTTGCATCCCTCTCTCCACCCAGTCTTCCTGGCATCTGAGAACATTTGTCAGCTTTTAATTTTGCTTTAGCTATTTTGGCACGAAATAAATTCTTCTTCTAGCTTTGATCTCACATGATTTTTAAAACCTATAATCTGAATGTATATTCCTTCAGTTTTTAGGTATCACGAAGAGCACCAAAAAGGCAGGAAATTGGCCATCATCGAGCGATCAAATAGATAGAACTCAATGGAAACTTAACCTTAACCGAGTATAAATTGTTTCTACTGTTTCAGCATGTTTTACATATTTATACATTACCCTATTACGCCCAACCCCTCTTTTTACTACTAATAATCATATCTCACTGCTGTCATTGCTAGTTGTGACCATCCATGTTTATTTGCACATACTTGGAGACAGTAGGAGCAAAGACTGCATTAATATTTTAATGACCAAGCACAACAAGTCAGTCCTGTGATTTTTGTTGATTTTTTTTGGATCTGATTGTATGCCTAATGATCTGTTTAGCTTAAGCTTCCTCTGTGACAGTGGAGCCTGCAGAGCCTAGAGCTGCCTGCAGCAGGGAATCTGAGGGAGGCTTTTTTTTTTCCTTTTTGCCATGATCATTTAAAGCCTTATGCAATTTCATAACATCTTTTCAGATTGATGTTTGTCATTTGCTTCCCTATAAGTGTTGCCAGAGTAGAGTTACGGTATATATCGCAAGTCTCAGCACTTCTGCCCGAAAACAGGGAAAGTGCGCAAAATGTGCCGCATGAATTCTT
The DNA here is from genome assembly GCA_013400535.1 of Scopus umbretta. NCBI lineage: Eukaryota > Metazoa > Chordata > Aves > Pelecaniformes > Scopidae > Scopus > Scopus umbretta. Next base: position 9,876 of record VZTL01042287.1, on the reverse strand, counting down.
ATCCAAGTAACTGTCTCCTAGTCATGCAGATAGTCCCATTTCTTCCCTATCCATGGAAGGTTGAACCTCTAATAATTAGTTTGGACATTCAGCTTGATTTTAAATCCAGTTCTGTGTGATGATAATGGAGGGCTTAATATCTCCATGAGACCATACATACTTTGTTGAGTTGGGCCCTTAGAAAATTACATAAGACCTTTAAATTCCTAATATTGAATTGCTTCTGTCCTCTATTTAAAGTGTCATTAAATCTTATGAAGTATTTTAAATGGTAGTACTGAAATCTTGAAGTAAAACCAGTATTTATTTCATCAAAATTTAAGCTGACATTTTTCTCAAAGCCATGCTTTTTATCCTGCTGTATTTTAAGCTTATTACACTGAAATAATGTGTCTGCATGTTTTAATCTTTTTGCTTTTTTCCTATGAGGTTTGTCTTGTTGCTAAAGTTAGAAGCCCCTTTGAGATCTATGCAACCTGTTTAATCTTACAACATTTGAGTTTTACAAATATTTTTACACATTATTGCTGGTAGAAGTGCATTTGCCTGTTGACAGACTTGCTGAATTTAATAAAAATTCCATGTACGGCCTTCCATGATAGGGCATAGACCAAGAAAATCACAGTGACATATAAGCAATTAAACACTTTCAAGACTTTTTTTAATGTGAATTGATTTGCACTTAGGACAGATAAAACAGACTAAATGTTGTATGCATAAAACCCAACACTTAATCTACTTATTTGTTTAACAGGCCTTTGGAAAACCTATAATCTTTCCTCTGAGATGGATAGCACTTGGATTTATAAGTTTTTGCTAATTGTAGTCATATGTCAAAACCACTTAGCTATGTATGAAATGCTGCTAGCAAAAAGTTGCACTGAAGAAAACAAATGCAACCATAGTGCTTTGCTTTAACAGTTCCTTCTTTGAAGTGTCAATATGATCATCACAAGTCATTACATCCCATTTCATCCAGTACAGCCAAGGTTTTCAAAACTTGAATGATAAATATAATTTTTGAAGCAACCCAAAATTCCTTAAGGCTAAAGTAATCCCAAGATCACAAAAGTTTGGGAAGGGGGAAAAGTTAAAAAGCTTTCTGAGTTTATTCTCAAAGTTTGCATAATTTTTAAAAATATTTTAAAATATGCATGGTTAAAAATAGGTTTGTTAACTTGCCAGATACATTATTTCAGAAAATTGTTCTTGATTCCTAAGAACTTCATGTGGGACAGCATCTTTGACCTTCCATTGCAGAAAGATATATTCAAGGCTTGCTGGGTTTTATGGAGGGGTTCTTCTAAAGGTATAAAGTGTTATTAGAGGGGTTTTTAATTGCTGCTGTTATTCTTTTAAATTCCATTTCTCTTCGTCTTCACAACTGAAGCTTCCTTAGCATTTACACTGCCTTTTGGGGTGGGTCCAAAATTTGTGCAGCTAGAATTACTTTTCTTGCTATGAAATAGCTCAAAGATTTGCTGTAACATAGCCTTTTAGTTTTCTTCTCCTTTGCTTTCCTTAAATATTGTATTGGGTTTAAAGTACAGAATATGTAAGTATGCCAGATGTGTCTCTGAAAGTGATGTTTGGGGGAAAGACCTTTGATCTGAAAGGCTCTGTACGAAATGTTTTGTTTAAAAATCATCATGACACTAACAAGCATGGACAAGCAATAATGAAATAAATAAAAATCTGATGTCTAGGTTTAGTAAGACTAAATATGCTAAACAATACAAAACAGAACAAGATGCAGCTCTTGTGTGAAGACTTTTGCTGTCTGGAAAGCCAAAATTAAAGCTTTTGGAAAAGATTAACAAGAAAATTTAAACCAAGAATAACTATTTTTAAATAGTTATTTAATTCACATTGTTTTTCTGTAGAAATATCCTGTACTTGCTGCTGGAAGTGGAAACAAGCTACTGTCCATCCTGTAAAACTTACCCATTGATAAAGTATTAAATAAAAAATGTTTTATTTTATGGGGGATTATTTCTCTAGGTTAAAACTGGGAACTCTAGGTTAAAACTGGGAAAGTCATGTGTGCACTTTATGAACCAAGCCTAAAATCTATAAATATGATCTTGAAAGCTTGTTACTTTGTTCACTATCAATGCAATTATTTTTGTTTTACTTTTCCTGATAATATAGTATGTTTCTGTTGAAATATGTAAAGATTACATTTTAGACAGGTGAATAGAGGTCTGTACAAGCTGTTTTGGTCTAGTATGGCTTTTTTTTCATATTTGTTTATTACTTGAAAATCAGCTGACTATTAATTATTGCAGCTTTTCATTAAGACCTCTGTATCCTGAGGCAAATGATCATTCTTCTTGCTTGTAATTAATTTTTACATCACTTTATGAGTTCAGCTGAATGCCCCTGTACACATATCCTGGAATAGTTTTCAACTTTAAGTTATAAAATTTTATTGTGAGTATTCATCTTAGGTACAGAAAGTTGTAGGGGAGGCTTATTTGTTTGAATAAGAAATATATATATATATTCCATAGTGCATAATTAATAAAGCACAGAATACCATGTAATGCTGTTGTTGAGGAATAAACCCTGCCATTATTTTAAGGTAAGTGAAATAATTCTAACACTCATTTTAATTTCCAGATGTGGCAAAATACTCTTTTCTAACCAGCAAGGAGAGTTTGGGATATTGTTTGTTTGTTTATGAGTATCTTTTGAATCCCTTTGAATTGTAAGTTTGTGCATGTATCCTCTAGATACGGTGAGAGTGTATGTCAAGTTGTTATGATAGTATTGTGCCCGATACTGTAGCCCTTCTGAGTTTTGGATAGATACACTCAAAGAATTTTCATTTTCCTTATGTGGTAAGAAATGAGAAAAACATGGTCTGGAGTACGGTGAAGAAAGATGTCTTTGGTCTTCATTGAGGAAGATGGAGATTTACTGTTATTGCGGGATCGGGCTGGCCGACGTGGGGCAGGAGGGCAGCCTCGTTCTCTGAAGCACAGTAATATCTATTAGCTCCAAGAGTTTCCTTTGGAAGAGAAGACCTGAGAGTCAGTGTTGGTGCTTGAAACAAAATCTTGCTGGCGTTTCATGTATTGTGCAAAATGGAGCTTCTTCCTGTTTCATCTGTCATGTAAAATAAACTTGTTTTTCTGATACTCAATTTAAAAAATCAGCAAGACTGATTACTACCATCTATATTGAAATTGTTCAGCCATTTTTCATTATAAAACTCTCTTTTCACTTATGACTTTGTGACACTTTAATTATTTCAGCTGCAATTCTCCATGCCAAATGTTGCCTCCCAACATGTTGTTCCTTAGGAAAATCTCAGTAAAAAGCTAAGGTAGTTGCTTTTGCAAGTAAAACTGGAGGAGTGGGGTGAGAAACGACAAATAGAATTTTGATCATGTTATAATCTATTAAACCCATTTAATATCTTTAAATTCTGTAAGAGTTGCTGTTGCCATCATGTAGAAAAAACTCTCATATTTAATACGGCTATGAATCTGGGGAATGACATTTTGCTCCAAATCCTATATATATCTTTATCTGGAATGCACTGTTTTTAGTGATACTTTCCTTGCAGTTTGCCTTTTCAGCAGTCAGAAAACTCTGTTCCAGTCCAAAAAACTGGAAGCAAGATGATTGACTCATCTGTTCTCTTGGTTCTTTCCCTGCTAAGTGCCCAGGAGCAAGGTGAAGAATGTAAAAACCTGACTGAAGTGCAGAGGGATTTTGTTTGTTTGTTTAAATGCTGTACTTCTTGAAATATTCTGTTTCAAACAGACTGTTACCGTGTGAAGAGTGATTTCTTCAGGATATGTGTACAGATTGCCTTTGCTCTTTCTCTCCTTTTGATGTCTGCTGGTTTACTACTTATTACATTAAAGACTTTTCATAGTTATAATATGCATTGCAGACTTTTTTATTAGCAACCTCTTAAACAGTCAAATGGGAGTTTGTGATGGAAATCTCATTTGGTAACTTGTTGTAAATTAGTCACCTTTCTCCAACAGATTTTGGACAAATACGTCCTGTGGCGTGGTTGAAATCTGCCAACACAGTTTCAGTAGTAATGAGGATGTGTTGCGTGTCATCTGTTTTCTTTTTTTAATTTGGTGACGCAGATGTGTCAGAAAAAACAACATATTGCTTTGCTAAATTGAAGTAGGCTACAGAAGGATGAGAACTTTCATGTCAGTCTCTTTTGGGGGGAGAGGTCTTGCTGCTTTCTGTAACTAAAATGACGAAAGGTGTATTAGGACAGATAAAATATTAACAGGGAAAAAAATGCACTTGTACACGTTATTTTGTGTATTTCCAAATTATGGCAGGTTACATTCAGAAAGTAATGTGGGTAGAAGAAACAAAAATGTTGCTTGCTATCAGAGTTTCCATTAGCATCTGCTTGTGCTTCCAGCGCATTTCCTTTTCAGTTTGCTTAGCCATAATACTGTTTTCTTGTCCAAGAATCAACTCAATCCCTAGCTAAACTCTTTAAAAGCAGAATTATTTGTCTTCTTTGAATCGCTAGTAGTTCCATGCAGTTATTTCCTTCTTTGTACTCCAAGTTCGAAACCAGACCTGGCAGGAAATTATTTTCTTTTGAAAGTTATTTATGAAAGAAATGATACATTAGATTTCTTGCTCAACCTGCAGTATAATAATAATAATAAAACTCTTATCTGGATTTTTAAAAATAGAAATTTTAAGTATTACATGCTCTTTTCTTTCTTTCCCCCTTTTTTACTGTAAAAGACAGGAGTGTCATCCAGGGCGGGTATTTATTTATTTATTTAGTTTCCATCTGTAGATTTATTTTTCTAGTGTTGAAAAATCCAATGGCAAAAACAATTCAGTGAAATTCTAGGATACTTTTAAGTTGGGAATATTTGGAACGATTAGAATGTAGGAACAACCTGGAGAGCTTTCTTAAAAAAAATATTTGTACTTAGCTATGTCAGAAAATGAGTTTGAGGAATTAGGGGAATAATCATGTAACATTTTACATATTTCACATCAGGTTTCCAGATACGCTCCATGTTTCTCTTTTTTTTGTTCTTTTTCCTTATTCCTGTGCTCTCTTCTGTAATACTGCATTAACAAGCAAAATTCAGTTAACGTCTTTGACCATCTTAATATTTCGGTGAAATTGTAATATTCTGTTTCAACTGTAGCCACCAGCAGAAAATAGTGGTTTAAGAGAGATTTCTGTTCTGTGATCTTCATTCCAGCATCATTGTTAAAATGTACATCACCTTTTAGATAAAATATAGATATTATAAAGCCTACAATTATCACACATTTCAAGATAATGGTTCCCCATAATCTTGTGTATAGTTTCTTCTTTTGTTTATAAACAGTGCTGAGTTGTTGCTCGTAGAATGTGAAGAGAGTGATAAAAATCATTTTATTAACATAATTGTGAAAACCGCAATGCATTTTCATGGCACTAGAGGTCATGGGCAAAGAGTTGGGATATCGTTTGTGCGTTATTGTAAGAGATTTCAGTGAGATACTTAGGTGACAAAATTTAATAGCAAATCTGAAAGTGTGTGTTATCTGGAGATTATATTTCCTTTTCATATGTGTTCCATCTATTCTCATCCATGTTACAGTGGCTGTAATACAGAAAGGGTTCTTTTGTCAGATCACTACCCTACATCTGTTTCTTTGATTCCTGTTGCGTAGACCATTTCTGCTGCTACTTGTGGCCTCAGACAGCCTTGTGAGAAACCAGAAGCATTTGTTTGTGGTTCTTCTTCACATATACCACTTTCATGAGGAAGTAGTAGAGTGAAAATGAGACTTTGTAGTAGTGGAGCTTAAATGTCCTGGTCTGGTCGTATGTTTATATTGTGCTTTGGAAATCAATAAGCAACCATGAATGTGGTTTGATTAGTGGATGATTAAGAGGATAGTTTATCTCTCTATGGATTAAGTTTTGTTGTTTCAAACACTATATAAGCTGCCTGGTCCATCTGTACCATGCTAGTGGCCATTTAAATATACCTTGGAAGGTGTATTTGGCTCTAATGCATCCGGAGTGCCAGGTGACCTGGAGTTTGTATTAGTGTTGCAAGAGTACCATTAGTTCATCTAATTAGCTGTAACTTGTTAATGCTTTGTGAATCAAAAGATTCCACCTAATATAATTTCCTACAGATCTGAAAGGAAGTCCTATATTTGCATACCTTTTAATTGTAAGCAATGGAAAAGTTCATTAAAAACACTAAAGTCTCTCCTTCTTGCCTACAGTCAAGGCTGATCTAGCAGAAGGAAGTTCTTCATGCTGGTCCTGCCTAAGCTAACACACGTGGCTACAAAAGTGTTAGTCTCTTAAAGCTATATTGGCTCATTGTTGTGACTGTTGGAAGAAAGATGGAGAATTATTTGGCGCAGTATTTTGCTGGAAGTAGGTACAAAGATTGATATGGTAACAGACACATTCTTTAAAATTAGTTTCTGGTTTGGGGATCTGGAATTTTTTCAATTTGCAGAAAGAACGGCATGCTAGAGGAGCACTGACAGGAAAATATATTGTTTACATGGAATATTGGTTTGTCACTAGGCATAGAAAACAGGGGTAATGATTTGACTGGTCAGAGTTCTGTATTTGAGAAGAGAGGTTTCAAGCACATATCTATATCTTCAGAAATGTTTGATTAACTTCTGGCATTGGAAGATTGAGGGGTTTTTTTCTTTTTTTCTTTTCCTCACTCTGCTGCCTGCTTTAACATCTACTTCTTTCCTAATTTTTCTATCTTCTTCTTTGAGTTTCTATTTTCTGTCATTCTGTCTTTTAAATCCAAAAGCATATAGGAAAGGAGTCAGCATTAAAACATGGATTTTAAGGAGTATATTTTAATTTTTTTTTATTTTTTTTTTTTTAGTTTACGGCACAGTGGATTTTAACTAGAGATTGCAACACAAAATATCAGGAGAAGCATTTTTACAGGAAGCACAGTGCTGGAAACCTTTTTTCTTTTTTTAGGATCATGTATCTATTGTGAAATGGAAGCTACTAACACAAGGGCATGTCAGGATTTTTATTGAAGGAATACTGGGGAGAGCTAAGCTCTTGTATAAGCACCATTATTAAGAAATGCACTGAACAGGAAAGATCAGTTGCAAGGATATCATTGACATTATATACATCTCATTCTGAAGTCTTTGGCAATACAGGTTTCTAAAGATACCCTTATGATATTTATCACCCTTTAAGATATACTTTTAAAAATTTTCTGCTTTTACAATAGCAGTTTTTCAAAATTAGCTCTTCCTTGGTTAAAAGGCTTACATAGCTTCTCTCCACTATGTGGCTTTTGGAAAGGGATCACTAACAAGTTAGTGCAGATGTGTGGAACTAACTGGAACTAGAACTACATAGTTGTAACAAGGAAAAACATTATTTATGCCTGGCATTTAACTTAGATAAATTGTATTGGAGGTCACTTAGCTCAAATCGTAGGAGCAAAAATCTGAATAAAGGGACTTTCTTGGTAAAAGTACAACTGAAAATATTTGTCAGGAATTGTGATGTTTTGTAGTGAAGATGGTCACTGTTTTAAAAATATTTTTATTACTTTGAAAACTAAACTATTACTGAAGTCACTAATTTCCATATAATTCTAGTTTTGCAGTCTAGGTTCCTTTTAGACAATTTTGGAGACCAGGTGGTATGCAGAATATATGTATTTTATGTTTGTTTCCCAACCTGACTAGTCAAATGTAATATAAATTTTGAGAATAAATGGTGAGCACTAGTTCTAAACCCTAAAGTATCATCATTGCTTTTTTCCCCATCTCCTGTGTGCTATAAGGGTAATATGCTTATTTACACCTATTTCAAATGAGACAGTGGTCTATAAGGGACCAGGAACAAGTACAGGGCAGTTTGGTTTGAGTATGTATTTGTTTCTAGTGAGATATTGTCATATTATTCAGCGCATCCGGAAACTTTTTAAAACAATTTTAATTAACTTTACATGCATGTGTAGATTATGTTTTTGTTAAGTTATGGCTTTAGATTTCAAAATGTTTAGATTTCTTTATCTTCAGATCACCAAGATGGTGTATTCCGAGAGCTGGGTTTCAGATTGCTTTGTTTTATGGACTCAGCCCTGTGTTGTGTTAATTGGAACAGAATGACATTGTCAAAGATTGTAAAAGATCCAAGGCATTTTAACATGCTTTTCTGGTTATTTCCATTTTATTGATCTATTTGTTTGTATAGTTACTACATTTTGCATTTATGCTTAAAAATTGTTTTTGGTATACAACGCTCTGCATTGTGGATTAACTTAATGACTTATGTCTGTGTTATCCCTTTATGTTTCATTTGAATTTGTTGGCAAGACTCTAATATGCTTTAATACTTCCCTTGTGCCATTGCGTGAGATCTGAAATTTAATAAAGCAGTTCTGTCTGGCATAGACTCTGTTTCTTATTCCTTAACAACTCTTGGCTAGTGTAGTTCAGTACTTGTGAAGTTGAGAAGAGTGATATTTTAAACTACCAGCACTAACAGTATGCCGTGTTGTTCAAACTGTTACACAAATAATTGAATAGTCTAATTTTTATTTTT
>VZTL01042286.1:17053-31135 GCA_013400535.1 Scopus umbretta | reverse complement strand
AAACAAACAAACCCAAAAAACCCTCACCCTTTTCCTAATGCCTAATTAGAATTGGCCACGTTCCAGCTTCTGTCCGTTGCCTCTAATCCTTCCACTGTGCACCGCCAAGAAGAGTTGCCTTCCCTGCACCCTCCCTTTAAGTAGTTGAAGAGAGCAATAAGGTCTCCCCCTAGCCTGCTCTTCTCAGAGTTGAGTTCCCTCGGCCTCCCCTCATGTACCACGGGCTACCCAGCTGGCTTGATGGCCCCGCACTGAGCTCACTCCAGTGTGGCAATATCTTTCTTGTACTGCGGAGACCAGAACTGGACACAGGACTGGAGGGTAACAATCGCTTCCTTTGCACCCTTGCTACTACAGCCCAGGGTGTAGCTGTCTGTCTTCACTGCAAAGAAGCATTGCTGGCCCATACTCAACTTGGCCACCAGTGCTCTCCAGACTTTCTCTCCAACACTGCTTTCTGGCCACTCAGCCTCAGCCTGTACTGCTGCATAGGGCTATTCCAGTCCAGATGCAGGACTTTGCATTTGCTGATTTGAGCTTCATTATGTGCTTGTCAGTCTGTTTCTCCATCCTATGAAGGTCTCTCTGAATGGCAGCCTTGCCCTATAGCACACTAGCTACTTCCCCAATTCAGTAGCATCCACTAATCTGCTGAGAGTGCAGCTCATGTTCCAACAGTTTAGCTGTGAAGATACTATGGCAGACCATCTCAAAAGCCTTGCTCATAGTCAAGGTGTACAACATGCATTGTTGTCCCCTCATCCACAGGTCTGGCAAACAGGTTGGTCACCTGTGATTTGGTAAAACCATATTGGTTGTTCCCAGTCTCTCTCTTGCCCTTCATATGCTTGGAAATGGCTCCATAAACCTCCGAGGACAGAGGTGTGCCCAAACAGCTTGTAGTTTCCCAGATCTTCCTTCTTACTCTTCTTCAGGGTGAGTGTGATGTTTGCCTTTTTCCAGTCATCCCCTTGATGGACTTGACCTTTTGAAGGTAATAACAGCCTCACAACGCCATCAGCCAGCTCTCTTGGCACCACTGGAGGTATCTCTTCTGGTCTCACAGATTGTGTATGTGCAGATGGCTTAAGTGCTCTGTCTCTAGGTAATGCTGTGTTCCTGCAGACTTTTCTGGTTAGCTTGTGGAGCTCAGAGGCCTGAGGGAAGATTTTACTAGTGAAAAGCAATGCAAAAGTAATTTCTCTGCCTTTTCCATGTACTTTGTTACTAGGTTTCCTGTCCCCATTGAGCAACAGCCTCACAATTAATGTAGTTGTTCTTTTGCTGCTGATGTGCTTACAGAAGCCCTTTTTACTCCCCCTTCAGATCCCTTACTAGATCCAACTCCAGCTGACCGTTGGCTTTTCCGACTCAACTGCTGCATGCCCAAGCAGTGATTCTGTATTTCTCCTGGGTAGCCCATACCCACCTCTGCTTCCTTCTCACTATCCGCATTTGAGCTCAATGATGAGTTCCCTCTTCATCCATGCTGGCCTTCAGACATGGTTGTTCAACCTTCTGCACAGTGGAATAGACCATCCTAGTGTTTTGAGGAGACAGTCCTTGAAGATCAGTATTGTCTTGCTGTACCTTTGTTAACTCTAAAAGTTTTTATTTGGGGGAAAATTGCTATCACGGTGCATAGAGGTCCAAGTCAGATAATTTAGATCTCTCCTCTTCCTTCCCCACCAAAGAACTGAAGACAAGTAGGTCTGGAAAAACAGAGGGGTTTTTTTCACTTCAACTAGCTGTCCATCAAAAGTACAATTTAAAGTCAAAGCTTCCTCCCAGACTTGCTGCGCTTTTGCTGCATGTTCAGATACTAGCAATTTTGTAATGATATGCAGCTTAGAAATAAAACGCATGTTAATTCTAGCAGTAAAAAGATTTGACGCATACAGTTCATTAGGCTAACTGCTGGATTGAACCGCTGTAGTTCTTTAAAGCTAGAAAGCAAGTATTTTCTCCTGCCTTTGTCTAAAATTTGAAACTACTTGTGTAAATAAGTATGTTAAAACACTGTACTTCTCTAAACCCAGCTGCTGCTTTGGGGAGGCACATAACAGCACTTTTGCAGAAGGAATTTGTTTCCTCTATTTGTCTTCTTTCTGCCAGTAATTGTTGCTGTGAAAGCGCAAGGGCATGGAGGCTTACAACTAGTAAATTCTTCTTTAGCTACAAATGTTCTGTAGATGACAGCTATTCTTAAAAATATAGAGACAACATATCCCATTCAAGGAAAATGTAATTTAACCTGATGCAAAAGGCCATTTGTGTTGGCAGAAATGGGAAAGGATACATTTTTGGTTGTCAATATTTTTAATAGATTTTATTTAATTTCTGGTCACAGTTGATTCTTGAAGTAATCACACAAGATTAGCTAATACATTTTTCTATCTTCTGCCTGTCTTACACAATAATATGCATAAAGTCCCGTTAAAGTCAATTGAATTTATATTCTATTGGTTTCAAAAGAAGTCTTTAGAGTGCTCATGTAAATACATATTGTAAGTACATCTACTTATTTTGTACATCATAGAAACTCGTATCCATATAACATCTGCCATAAAATGTTTACTAAAATATTACTTTTTATAAATTATCATTCTGAATAGTGCTTTACAGCATAACAAAGAGTGCCACTCCATAATTTTGCACAACAAAGTCATTCTGTGATCCCAAGAAGATGGTAAATAATGCAGTAGTAAATGATTCTTCGAGGAAAGGATACATTGGTTGTGATAACGTTTATGATTACAATTACTAGAAGGTATTTAGCTCAGATTTGTGCTTTGGCTGATACCACCAACGCAGTATGCATTTCCAAAACTAGTCAGAAAAGCTTCCAAAAGTCCCTTAATTTTTTTTTGACAACTTCATAAATGGGCTTCTGGTGTGTTGACCTGGAAAGTGTAATCTCAGGTGACAGGACATGTACCATACTCCCACCTGGTCGCTTTGGTAACAGCTGAGGTATTTCATTTCTTGAAGTTGTGGGTTTACAGCAGGATGATAGCCATATGTAACAGAGTAGTAAAAGTTCTGAGTTACATTAATTTCCATCCACTGTGCCTATTTGTGACTGCGTTCTCATATGTGGGAACCTGCTCTTCGGAATTTTTCTGCAAAAATAACCAGAAAAGAAGCCCTTCCAACTAAGAAGTGCTATGATTTTTGTCTGCAAACTGAATCCGAATTGCTGGCACAGCATTTGAAATCAGCATTTTATTCCTCTAACTTGATGTGCTAAATCAGTTTCATATTTTGGTTGGTATAAATGCATGTGAATAAACCCATAGCAGCTTTTAAGGTAATGTCATTTTACAGTAGAAAAGATTACAGCCCTTGAAAGCAAATGCCAGTAATATTTGACTGACTGTTACAAAACCTGTTAGGTGCTGTTAGGGCTCCGATTCCAAAGGGTTAAGTCTGTAGTAAAACCCAAGAAGAATGCAAAATGATCAAGAAATGACATGCTGCCTATTGTTTGTAGCTATAGGATCAAAATAACAATTATACATGCCAAATAAATTCTAAACCTGTAAAGGAGAAAAAGAGGGGGTGGCTGTAAGTACAGGTGCCAGAAGCATTAAATAACCCTCTCAGACAAGGTGCACCACTGTTGTCTTGAATGCTGCTAGGTCCCCCCAGTCTGGCATTTTTCCCCCTGCACTAGACAATGTGCATTCACTGCAGGAGACTAGGTTAAGCCTGCGTCTCCCAGACCTGCCGGCTCCTTCTGCCCAACCCGACACAGAGGTGCCTTTGTCAGTATAATTACCCTCCCCTTGTAGTAGAAATAGTTTGTTTAGAGCCTTATTTGCAGGTAGAGCTGGTATAAGCAGGAATTAGCATGCTAAAGAACCTGCCCCAGCACTGACTTGGGCTTATTTATCCGAATCTTTGACAATCAGGGTGTTTTGTTTTTTTTTTCCTCTCTTGGTTTATTCAGTGAGATACTATCCGAGATTAAGAGCTTTAAGGTTATTAAAGAGATTGAAGATGGGAGCCAACTGGCTGTTGTGTGAGGGAGGCGCATGTCCTTGTGCGTAGGATCTCCCAACAATTTCATGCCTGGCAGGTCTGCACCTTGGCTGCCAGAATAAACTTGGGCGGATGATCCTTACAGCTTTCTGGGGATTGATTAAAACTCCTTTTGGCTTTCAGCACGTTGTCCACATCAAAAAGGTGCGAGAAGTAAAATAAATGTTTCTTTTGCTTTTCAAGATACTGTGGCCAAGCTCCCTGGGCCTTCCTAATTGGCCTGGGCTGGTTGCGGATGATTAACTCGAAGTTAAATGAGGCCTGCTTTTAAACATGCTTTCCCAGACTTTAAACGGAACGATGGGGGAAACTTTAGACTGTTCCGATGCTGGAACGGAGCCAAGCTTGGTTATTATTAAAGTGGATCCAAGTTTTGATCCAGGTTTTGTTTACACTGAGCCAGCTAAGTTCGTGGACATCCCTCCCTCTCTGTGTAGCTGGATGGATATTATTAGTGATATTAACAATATACCATTTCTGCCCCATGAAAAAGAGCCTTTTAATGAAGGGGGAGGAATATTAGCAGCTTGGGTTGTGTTAAGAGTTGCTCACATTTGGAGTTTATTGATTTCCGTAAGTTATTTTAACTATGTCGAGATACTTCAGAGTATGAAAGAAATGCAGAGGAAAAAATGTGCACAGTGTTTAATGACAACATTGCAGAGAAAATAAAAGTAATGTGCCCTGAGGGCAAAGGCAGCGAGGAGATTTGTTCTGAGGAAAAGCATGCTCTAAAAATAAATCTTTGAAGAAACCATGTTGGCCTGTGAATATTTCATTAGTGAGTTTCACAGTTTTTCTCGGAGGTAAATACAGTGCAAACATTTGACCATTAAAAGGTTGGTTTTTTCATACAAAACTTGGTAAAACCCTAGTCTTGTCTTTTTATGTGAAGATTAAAGGTAAACTGTAAAGCGGGCTTCTGTTGCGTGAGAGGCCAGAATTCTCATGTCCCCGGTGAATACAAAAGCTTCACCTTCTCTGTGCCCTCAAGGTAAAGTGTATGGGCTTTGCAGGTGATTTTGAGAGGAGAATCCAGCCCAGCATCCCTTTGTTCTGTGGCTGATAACCCCATTCAGCACAGGCGAACAGCCAGCCGAGAACAGCGGAGCGGCTTCAACGGCAGCATTTCGAGTTCCTTTATGGCATTTTCCTTAGTGTATCTAGAGAGGCATAACAAGAACCAGCAACTGGCAGTGTAAATTGGACAAATCCAGCTGAGCAACAAGGCAAAGGGTCTTACCAGCAGGAGTCATTAACCTCCGAACGGGCTGTCAGGGAAGCGGTCAGTTCTCAGGCTGAAAACATTAAGAAATAAGCTGAGAAAGTGTGGTGGAAAGCACCAGAGGTTGGAGCAGAGCGTGTTGTGCTCACCGTGCTCCATATCTGAGTCTGACACACAGAAAGTCTGACTAGAAGATCTAACGGCTGTTTTTAGATAAATCTTTATTTTCTCTGCGGCATTCTCTGACTGCAACCTGCACGTATTAGCATCTCCTGTGAACCGGCTCGCAGGACCTGGTTTTCCTGTCACGCATCCTGCTTGCCCGCCCCTGCCTCGCCTTGCGGAAAGGCAGCTTTTTGGTTTTTCTGACACCTTGCAGCACTTGCATCTTTGCTTGATAACCAGCATCCAACTTGGATAAGCACTATATTTTAACTGCCGTTCTAGTACAGGCTGAGCTTACAGATATGTCCAGGCATATCATTAGATTTAATTAAATTCTGTGGATATTAGCATGTCCTCTCTGAAATGTCTGGCACTGAGCCATGCCCTGGTAGACCTGCACACAGGAGAAGTACGGTAACAAGGGCACCCTGGGAAGGATCATGGATGAACCTCAAGCAGTTTCACCGCAACTCCACCCTCGCTTCAAAGAGAAGAGGCTTAGGCTCATCCACAAACCATTTCTTTCTCAAGCTCGGAAGATTTTACCCCTTTTCCAAAGCCACCTCCTGTTCGTGCCTTCCTGGCCAGTCTCAGTCCTTGGTGTGTTCAGGCTCTGGTGTCCTCTGGATCTCCATATTGAGGAAAGGCAGATGGCAATTTGCTTCTGCTGTTGGAACATGGATATTATGTGGTATTTTATTTTGGTTGCCTCCCTAGTGACTTTTTTGCTTTTCCCCCTTCTTGAAAAGCGGTTGATTGCCTGCTACTGTCCCAAAACTTCCCTTGCCTGTTTGCCATCCTCTTAGGTTTGAAGCCAGCTATATTGCTGGTAACTTCATTGGCTGTTTGTACCACTTACAAAATTGATAGCAAGGTACATTTAACAGTAAGAGCTAAAACTTACCTGAAACAAACTGCATCCCAGGTCACCTGTACTTCAAAAATCACGAGTAAATCATCCTGTTACTGTTCTGTGAAAGAGCTAGTATTGTGGCCCTATTCTCTTTCTTTCCCTCTTCCCCTCAATTTGTGTTGCATTATCAACTGCAGTGTCTGCGTAGATGCATGGACTGGGCACTATTTTCCCTGAAGTATTTATTGTAAGTGGGAATGAGAGGGGACAGAGCTGTCCTGTAACTCAATCTTCTTCAGACACATCCTAAACTCCCACTACAGGTGCATGGCTACAATGTCAACTATTTAAAATTCTGCAAAGGTGTTTTCAGAGTTTACTCCGACAGATGACATTTTCTCTATTACCAGCAAATAACTGCAGTACTAGGGAGTGAGGGGAGAGCAAGTAGGAAAGATAAATACAATGACAGAAATTGCTGAACCAAGAAACAATACATGGACACTCCTCGGCAGGGTGAAATACACGGATCTCTCAAAATTTTGAGAGAAGGAATTGCTTTTTCTATAAGCCCTTTGCAACGAAACAAAAAATGTGATGTTGCTGTGTTCTCTGGTGTTCATAGTTCATCATGTTAAATTTCCTCATTCTCAAAACTTGTTCTCTTTTTCAACACAGGGTGCTAAGGCATGTTTTTTGCGTGACATCCCCTTCTCTGCCATTTACTTCCCCTGCTATGCTCATTTGAAAGCTTCATTTGCAAATGAGGATGGGAGGGTTAGCCCTGGAAACCTGCTCTTGGCTGGATCAATAGCTGGTAAGTGCCCAGATTTCTTTTTGCATGTCACTATATTGCACCTGCAGTGCAATAGTTATGGCAGTGAGAACTTTGAAAAGCTCAGAAGCACCATATGCATTTTGCAACCTTGTGCCCAAATAACAGAATGCTACCATGCTGTAGAGTGAGTTGATGTTAAAAATAAAGATACTCTAAGTTCCGGGTATAATCACAATGTTCAGGAGGAAAAACAAAGGGAAAGATTTAAGTGCTGATATCATCTTTCTTTTTGAAGTTACTGTGCTGTTTTTGTTTGTGGCTAGCTGACTGGTAAAGTTTTGTTGAAATGGTTTATAAATAAAGTCATGGCATTTGTGAAATTCTTTGTGATCAAAGGAATCTTGAGTTTTGGTATGTGGAGTCCAAAAGCCATGCTGGTGGTACAGCTCTCCAAACACAGTGACATAGCCTGTGACAAAATGATGACAATTACTTGCTACCCACAGTATCCCATGCAGCTACTTGGCTTTGTGAGGATATTGCCATTTATTTTTTTTTATATGAAACAAGACAGAAAAACTTCGAAACATTGCTGTTGTGCCATAGATTGCTGATTCCTAGTGTATGCAGACATGACAGAGATGCTGAATGTCATCTTGAGCACTTGCTTGTTTTAGTCTACTACGTAGTGGATAGAAGAGCCAAATGACGTTAATGTGTCACAGATGCATTTAACTTGAGTGCACCAGAGCCTAAGGGAAAAGTCAGAGACACGCTTTGTAGCCTCAGCTTGCCTTTGTGTCTACAGCGTAGCCGGTCCCTGGCACGGCACCCAAAGGGGACCACCGTTTGGTAGCTGCCTCCTGGAGAGGGCAGCTTGGAGAGTCCTGCTCCTGCTGTGTCCAAGGTTTTCCCTTTGGGAAACAAATGGGCTTGAAAATTTGTGCAACAAGACCTTTGGGGGCGTGTGTAGCAAGCAGGAGGTCTCCCATCAGCAGGTATTTCCGTTGTGTTCGTTGGGGGCTGCTTGGTCTCTCTCAGCCAAGTTCTTCCTCCAGCGTGGCCCCTGAGAAGCTGCTGTGACCTGCTGGGTGAGAAAAATGATGGAGTGGCATGAATCCTCTATAGATAGGTGGTTGGTGGTTTAGCTATGTTTTCTCATTTGATTTTAAGCTTTCTTCTCCCTGGGGAAACTGTTCTTGGTCAGGATTAAATGTGGGGCTGTGTCTCTTGAAGAGCCAGGGACCTTTTAGGGCCAGTATCTGGGCTTAGGATATAGCCAAAGCCTGATGATGCAGATCAGTTAGTCTGTCTTGTTGCAACATATAGCTTCAGCTCTTTGGGTTTACTCTGTATTCAAGAGCTCACAGTCCAGAGGAATCGACCTGGCACTTGAAAAGCGAGCTGTGTTCAAATGACTGGTGCTTAAAAACTCCTTGTCCTCTCCCCTCCCCCACCCCAAACCAGAGCCAGCCTCCAAGCCCCCCAACAGGAGCTTACAGCCAGCTTATTTCTCACTGATTTTAATGGAACAAAACAATTTTTTGAACTTTAGATCATATTTACAGACTTGAAACATAAGCTGACATTTTTAAGCCAAGTCATTTCTTAGATTTTCCTATTTTTCTCTTTCTAGCCATTGTCAAGTGATTGCAGACTGAGATAACCGTCCCTTTGAAGTTCAGGCACAGAAGCAGTCTTTATTGTTGCTGATATGGCTTACCAAACTAGCTATAATGTGAATTTTACCCAGTGTTTCCTGTGAATCCCATCCTAGGTTAACTCTCATGAGCAAATTAGAGCATTAAAGATACAACACTCATCGTACTGTTTAAAAAACAAGGAATTTATTTTATTGAGTACATGTAAAGTGTGGTGGGGTGTCCACTGTTTTGCCACAAGAAAGTCAAAGGGAAGACAAAACAAAAACCCTACCACCTCTGAAATGCTGGCTCGGCCTCTCGGCTGATGTCTGCTCTGGCTGGGGATCTTACCCGGTCATCGGACTTTAGACGTGTTGCATGAGCTCTGTCTGGGTGTGGGAAACTCCACCTTTCCACAGCCCCGTGGTGCTGGGCTGTTCGAGCTGGCCGTCCTCAGATGCGCACCTGTGTCCTTTGCCAGTGGGTATGGCTTGTGCTGGCTATATTTTCTTCCCTTTTGTTGTTGTTAGGGTCACAAGCAACATGTGTGTCATCTAGCTTGATCTGCTTCTGATTTTCACTGTTCACCAGATGTCTCAACCTGTTGTGCCACGGCATTTTCTGAGATGATTCTAATATCAGCTACAGGATCTCGCCTTAATTTACTCCATCTGCTTATTGCCTCCATGAATTTCCTTCTCCCCTCACTCCTCTTTTTTATTGTCAGTTCCTGCTGTGCCATTTGTCTCATTTCGATTGTAAGCTCCTCATGGCAGCAACCTGTAAATTTTTATTTGTCTGTAAAGTCTTTTGTCCTGTACACATAGCTCCTAAAAACAGGATTGAAACCATCTTTAACTGCAAAATATCCTCAGTAATAAGGAATGAGGAATTAAGGAGATGGAAGTCAACGTGTAGTAAGCAGAATTGTTTCTAAGTATGTCCTTTGGTTTTCCTTGAAAACACTGGTTGGCTTTTGAAGGACAAAAGTCGGGCTTTAAATTGAAGGCTCAACCAATATCCTGGTGTGGGTAAGGCTGAGCAAGGAGGAATTTCAACATTTGTGGAGTTCAGAAACCTTTACCAGGTTTTAGCACTTGCCTGCCAGACTGACCACTGTGCAAGTTCAGCTTCTGCGCTATTTTGGGGGGTCCAGAAGAGGAGGAGGAGTTCTTATTTTGGTGATACTCGCATGCTTACATCTCTCAGAGCAGTCTGCAGGAAGGCTGCTCTGGTGCTTGAAGCCAGACCATGCTGGTTTGGACAAAAGTTGTTACAGAATTATTAAGCCTAAAAAAAAAAAGCAAAGGAGATTTATGCATCTACATCTGACCAAGTTGGTTTGGAACAGATGCAAAATGGAAAAGTAATAAAACCATAAGAGACAGTGTCTTCTGGGTACAGTCTCGGTGCCTTTTTTTTTTTTTTCTCCTTCTTTTTTTTTAATTCTAAACATGGGCAGCCCCAGTTTGGATAGGAATGATTTTAGAAATACCACCCATTGGTAATTTGGTATTTTTTGCTTTCAGTTGATTATCTGCCAGGGTAGATTTAAATCTTCCTCCAAGTGTATTGCTGAGGATGTCAGCTGTGGCTTTGCAGCTGAGCAGTCTGCCATTCCTAATGAGAAGAATGACTGGTTTTTTTAAACCTTAGCTCTCATGCCTTGCTGAGCGTGCACGGCATTATCTGGTTCTCGGTGACATTGCTGCATGGGGGGGGGGGTGTGTATGTGCGTGTACAGGCTATTCTAGCACAGCATGCAGCCAGAATGCCAGGAACCACAGAGAGGCGTGAAAAGGAAAGGGAAAGATCAACCTCACCTCCAGAAACTTTTGCTTATTAACTATGCAAGTTTCTGGTTAACGCTGAAAAATCCTGCCTGTGCCTCCCAGCTCAGCAGGAAGTGTGTGATATGGTTGTTCCTCTAGGAGAAGCTGTCTCTGAGTGAAGCCACGTCCACAACAGCTGCCTCTTGTTGCTTGTTCTCCTTCCCAGCTTCTGCTTAAATCAAACGTGGCTGGATTCTCCTGATGTAAGGACAAAAATCACAGTTACCCCTGGGTAGACGAGGTGTGTAACATATGTGACAAGTCTGTGGTACCCACTTGATGATTTTTGTGTTGTGTAGGTATGCCTGCAGCCTCTCTGGTGACCCCTGCGGATGTGATCAAAACAAGGCTACAGGTGGCAGCCCGGGCAGGACAGACCACCTACAGCGGCGTTGTAGACTGCTTTGCGAAGATCCTTCGAGAGGAAGGTCCGAAGGCTCTGTGGAAAGGAGCAGGAGGTGTGTAAAAGAGCTTTGATGACTAAGGGATTTCTAATTGTGGTTTTTGTCACTTAGGAACTCTTTTCTTTTCTTTCAAGCTCGTGTATTTCGATCTTCTCCTCAGTTTGGTGTAACTCTAGTGACTTATGAGCTACTGCAGAGATGGTTTTACGTGGACTTTGGGGGAATGTAAGTATGCGGTGTCTGAATCTGCCTGGGATCCTGAAGCTGCACTTGGTTCTGTGTGGGTCTTGGTGCTCCTCGACATGTCAGAGTCAGGGTCTTGCTATTACAGAGGACACGTTGCAAAGGCTTTGTAAACATTATTTAAGCCACACTACACTGGTGGAGGTTAGGATGATATTCCAATACCTGCTTCACAGAAAGACATTACCACATTTTATATCACCGTTTCAAGCTGGGGACCTATGTTAGTGTAACAGAGACAGTGAGAGACTAAATAATGGGCTGGGGATATAACTGCAGGGGAAATGTGACGCCTGCCAGTTCAGGATACGCTCTGCATCAGTCCTCATTAGTTTGGTGGAGGAGCTGTGCCCCTGATTAGGCAGGGCATTTGACATCCAAACAAGTCTATAGGTGTCACCAAGTCCAAAACCTATTTGTTGGAGCTTCAGCTCTGCCTCCTGCCTTTGTTAACGATACAGATGGATGTGCGTATCGCTTTTTAAGGTGATCCCAGGAGCAGCTGCAGACCATTTACAAAGCTTAGGGGCCAGTAGTTTGAAAGCCACCACAAAAATTACTCTTAAACTCTGCTAGGTTCCTGGACTGGTTGTGCGCTGTAGCAGAGACTTATGAACTCCCGCTCCCCCACACTGTGGTTCTGATTCACGCACTACAAATTTTATCTGGATTTGACCATACTCAATCAATATGAAGGCTCCTAACTGTTCTGGAAGGTTTTAAAACAGGGTTTTTTCTCATTACAGTGTAGCATTTAATTTAGTTAGTTACTGGGAGGTACACTCAGATGTCTCATTCAGCTTACTTTATGGAGGAGATTTTTGGGAATACTGGTTTTACTCTATGAAAATTAATTTATTATTTTTACTATTTTGCAGAAAACCAGCTGGATCAGAGCCAGTTCCTAAATCTAGGATCACGCTCCCTGCTCCTAACCCTGACCATGTTGGTGGTTATAAATTGGCAGTTGCCACTTTTGCAGGGATTGAAAACAAGTTTGGACTTTACCTACCTCGGTTTAAGCCATCGCCACCTACCTCAAAGGCTGCTGCAGCAGTAGGACCCTAAGTTTATTGCTGTAGGTTTTTTGTTATTAGTTGGGAAAGAGCCACTTTTCTAATTGGTTAATACTTTGTTTCTTTAGCTTCTCATCATATAACAGTTTAGCTTCATTTGAGTTTTAAGGCAATTTTCATCTTAAATGTAATCATTTGTCTTTGTGCTTCCTTAACCAGATCACTGTGAAATTCTCAACCAGTTGTTTTAAGTTTGGGACCATGAATGTATTTGTCCACATCTGACACGCGCTTGTGTTGGGAAGACACTAATTTTAGGTTCCGTTTATTGGGGAGGGCTGGGTGAGAGCTGTTAACCAGATCATCTTACAGGCAATGCTCGGTTGCAGATTACCAGGGCGGATGTCACACATCGTCACTCAAATGGAAAAACTCAGTGGATATCACGGTGCTCAAAGCGGAATGATTTTGACTGTACATGTAAATTGGTTATAAACTCGGTGCGTGTGTGTGGAGGTCAGCAAATATATACCCGGTACCTAAGTATGCCAGTACAGCTTCAACTTTTTAAATATGTACACGCACAAGTTCTGTTTCTGGATTGTATTATGAAGCTTTTATGTGGAACATGTTTTTGTAATGGAAACCACATTTATAAATGTTTAGCCGTTGTATTATGTTACTGGTATCAAAACGCTCAAAAGAAAGTGTTATTGTCCATAGTCTTTGCACTTTATGGCAGAACTTTTGGCATTCTACTACACATACAAGGAAATTTCATAACTAGGTGCCTATCTTGGGTTGCTGGTGTTTGGAATTCAGTTTGTATATGCACTTCTATAGTAAAACGTTGCTTGTTTAAATAACTGCAATAGAAAATTCATGCACTGTATCAATGGTACCTGCCTTAACTGCTGGCTTGTAATTGGCAAATAGGTGGTTTCAGATTCTTATTTACTTCATTGAGTCAAAAGAAATTAAAATACTCTAAAAGAAAAGATTTTACTTAATTTTTTGGTGCCTTGCACAGTGTTTAGAAAATTATGTATTTATGAAGATAGAAATAAACCTTTCAAACAGATGCACACATGGTATTCTCTTACGGAAATAGCGTAGTACATCGAATGTCTTGTTCAACTTCAGTTATAAAGTTAGGTTAAGATAAAGTTAATACTTGGACGTGTAGGCTATAAAAACACCTGCAGCTTGAGAACAAATTACCTGAATTCTCCTGTCTAGAAAAGACATCTGTTGGTGTAGATGTCACTGAAAAAAGAAATTTTTCCTCAGTCAAAAACCAGGACTGGAGTAAGCTTTGATATTTTGACCTTTACTTTTGGGGGGAGGTTAATGTCTTCTGAACAGTCTGACTGCCTAGTCAGTTGAAGGCGCTGTTGGGTGTCTTCTGTGATGCCTCTTAAGACCAGGAAGAATTTGGTCTTCCTTGTCTTCTTGGGGTGGGTGGTGGGTGTCTTCAGCGTTGACTGTAAACTGAGGGAACGCATAGATGCAATATCTTTGAAGAATAATGAGTTAGGTTTGCAATATCACATCGTTGTACTATAACTCGTGGAAATACTGAAATGGAAATCACTCTGTTATTGCGTTGGTGTTTGGGTCGTCTTGAAAACTGCTCTCGTGGACTAATTTGCATTTTGAAGTTGCCAGTGAAATGGAGTCATGGCAGGAGTAGCATCTGCAGTACTCATGCACATGAAAACGAGGGGAGAAGATGACATCTACCTGCTGCCGCATCTTGGAGTCTGGCTAAACCAGCATGCAGAGACTCGGCGCTGGGCTCTGACAGCCGCAGGCTGCTACCTTTCAAACCTGTTTATCTGAGTCTCCCCAAATGACAGCTCCTTCATTTCAGAAATGG
>VZTL01042286.1:0-16996 GCA_013400535.1 Scopus umbretta | reverse complement strand
GGAAAGCTGCCCCTTGTATTACTGCAAAATTAACTGTCAGGATTTTGGTTAAGGCTTGTCATAAAAGTTAAACTTTCTCACTGGGAGCTGCCTGTGTTTGACACTTAAGATATTTAGGAGCTGATTGTATGCTTCATCCCTCACTTTTGCCTGATGTACCTTGTCAAGGGTTTCTGTGGAAAGTGAGCAGCTCAGAAAGACGTCTGAGTTCTGAGCTGCACGGTCCCCCTGGTCCAGGAGAAGGAAGCGCCTGGCCACATGCGTGGGTTCAGCCAGCAGCTGCTCCCTCCTCACACAAGCCTGGAGAGGGACACCCAGGCTGCACCGGCCAGAGCATGTCCCTCTGCTGCCTAACGCCGAAACCCGGCGCAGCTGGGGTCTTGCAGCCGGGAACAGAAGAGGAATTAGAGCTGGGTTATTGTAAAACTTGCACAACTTCTTGGCTCATATGAAAGACTGTTGCTTGTGCTTTACACAGCAAATCATAACTCAGATTGCCCTGCCTACCGGTGCCCTCTCTTTCCCAGGCCTGGCAGTGTATTCATGACTAACCTTTATTCCAGGGATGAAGGGACAAAGCTCCCAGCCTGGGACAAAGCTCAGGCACAGCTCTCCTGTGGCAGGTCCATCTCAGATGGCCGCAGCCTTCATCTTCTCCCTGACAGGCAGATGAGCAAGGCTGGACTGACACCCCTGCCACCCCCCATGATGGCCCTTCCCTATTAACTGTCTTTTGGGGGGGGGTTCTTCAGGCCTTCTGCCCTTCTTTTCAGGGCCAGTAGAGGATGAAGGCAGGGGCAGGAGGGTTGCAGAGCCAGCAACTGCTTCATGAACACTCAACCCAGTTCAAAACTGTTTCAAAGCACACTGCAGCTCTGCCCAGGGATCTCGGGAAAGATCTGTGCCCACAGTCAGCTTCCTCCAGACACAAAATGATGCATTCCTGCTCTGAAAAGCTTACAGGCCAAGAAATTGTTGGATTGCCTTACAAACAAACAAAGGGCCCTGAGGACAAAGTTTAGATGTTTGTCCTCTTCGGGTTTCTGGGTGGGTTTTGCAAAGTGTGGGAGGAACAGGATAAAATGTAGCCTCGCTTGGCAGGACTTACAGGAAAAAGAAATGATCGAATATTGGTGATGTTACCTGTTGGCGTGAGAGTGGGGTGTGGGTGTCTCTGAAGCAGTTACCCTGTATTTGTGATTCTTGGTCCAGCAGAAGCTGAAGGATGCTTTTCTGCCTGGTCCCCGGGGAATGGGTTGGGTTTAAGCTGACAATATTGACAGTTTGAAGAGACACTTTTGCGAGCAAACATACCACAGGCTTCAAAAATAACTTGGGCAGGTTTTTCTAAACCTGCTAAAAATACAAAACCTGACAAACCACTCTGCATCTTCCTTAGGAGGGGACAGCCTGCTCGGGAAGGTCCCGGCCATGCATTCCATGACGTACATGCGTGGCACACTGCTTTCTGCTGAGCTCCTCAGCCTTCCAGCGCTCATGTGGCAGAGGGACGAACAGGAACCGTCCAACCTTGCTGTTGAAACACTGCTGTGAAATTCAACTGCTTTTGGTTGAAATGTTTGCCATTTTTGCACAAGCTAGAAGATTATTTCCAGAGATGGTGATAATTTTTAAGTTCTTTAACAGTTGGGAATATAGAAATCTCAAGGCATTCATATTTTAAGTGTCTCCAGAAACCTTCAAACACAGCAAATAACACAGAAGCAGCCTGGGATGAAGTGGTTTCTTTAATGCCACGTGCCGTAGGATAATTCTGGTTTGTGTACGGTGGGCAGTGGAGAGCTCAGGCTGTGAGCATGGGCAGCCTCTCCCAGTGCTGAACGCGAGGATGTCGTCAAGGTGTCCCTTGCCCTTCAGACAGAAATGGCATTTTAAGATGCGTATTCATTATTTTAACTGCTCCTTGCACTCTTCCTTATTGCCCTGGGAAGCAGCACCATTGCTTCCAAGATTTGTTCCAGTTATATTGCAAAGGGCTGCCTGGCCTCCCTCCGTGCTCGCTCACACCCCAGGCTGTGCAGCCAGCGTGTACCAGGCATGGCGGTGCTACTACAGAAGTAGCTCTGCTTATGACTTTGAAGGAGAAGCAGTCCTGGGAGCTTCCTGGAAGAAAGCGCCAAGTCCTTCATTAGGACTGATGCTGCCCTGGTGATAGCAGTCTCCTCTGTCTGTCACTGGCCAGTTGGGACCATCCCACCCTACGTGGGATGCCGTCTTGCTCTCTGAGGGGTTTCCAGTCTCCTACTGTGTTTGCTTTGTATCTAAGGTTGCTAAAACACTTGAGATCCTTTCCCAGACGTCTTGTGTGAAGGAACCTATTCCCAGTTGTTTCCACAGAACTAGAGATGCAGGCTGTCATTTGCAGTAAGAGCTCATGATATTCCAGGACGTGGTAGAGGCTCCTATGTTTTCAGAAGTAGCAAATGTTTGGAGCATTGGTTTAGAGACCCAGGAGGAAATACCTTTCATCTTGGAAAATTCACTGTGGAGCACTGCCGAGTACCCACTGGAAAATGCTGCAGCTCCTGAATCACTGCGACCCAGCACTGTTTGTCCTACATGCCTTCCCTCTTTGAAGTAACAAGCTTGAGGCAACTCTGCTGAGCTTAATGTCAAGCAGCCAACACTTGCTCTCGTGGCCTTTCCACGGAGATGTCTGTGGTGCTCTCAGACTTGGGAGGTAGCCCACTTCATTTTCACCTTTCAAACATCCACTTGGTCCAAGTGCTATTATTTACATGTTGGGCCTGGCATTCCACCCCACGCTCAGTTTTTGGGTGTCCTGGCCAGATTCCAGGTTGGCCAGTGCTGTGCACATGCTCTTTCAGTGTGCCCTGGCCATCTTCTTCCTCTGTTACCATGGGGTCTCTTGAACAGAGTACATGTCGCAAAGGTGAAGTAACCCTGCTTCCCCTTTTAGCTAATGCCTTCAGGTCCCACCCCCAGTGCCACCTTGCCATGTCTCCACATGTCCTTTCACAGATCCTTTTGGAACAAGTCCCAAGTCCCTGGCCATGCCATTCCTCTGCCTCTCACCTGTGCTGGTATGACTTCGATCCTTGGCACTGAAATCAAGGGAGACTCCGGTCTTCCCTTCATCAAGCACAGGACAGTTGTCCTTCCACATCCACCTCACAGTCCTAAACCTCAATTCAGCCTTTCCCTTCTTAGCCCACATTGCTTGTCTCCACAAGCCACTTGCCTGCTTCCCTGGTTGGGTTTGCTCCTTCTTAGCCTTCTGGTTATGATGTGCTCTCCAGCTCAGTCTGAGCACACAGGTTTTGTCCTTCACAGAAAGCTCACTTGCCATTGCCTCAAAGTAAAGCCAGGCTATTGTAACAACTCATTCCATTGCCTGGAGCATGCATGGCAGTGTCCCAGCAGTGCTAGAACATGGGGCATACCCTTCATGCTCTTCCTTCTGTTCTCTGCATGTTTGTAGGCAAAAGAGCCTGGAGAAGATGCTTTCTCTTTGCTGAAAATAAAAGGTAATTTTGTATTTATAGTAGAATCATAGAATGGTTTGGGTTGGAAGAGACCTTAAAGATCATTTAGTTGCAACTCCCCTGCCATGGGCAGGGACACCTTCCACGAGACCAGGTTGCTCAAAGCCCCATCCAGCGTGGCCTTGAACATTTCCAGTGATGGGGCATCCACAACTTCTCTGGGCAACGTGTTCCAGTGCCTCACCACCTTCATAGTGAAGAATTTCTTCCTTATATCTAATCTAAATCTTCCTTCTTTCAGTTTAAAGCCATTACCCCTTGTCCTATTACTACATGCCCTTGTAAAAAGTCCCTCTCCGGCTTTCTTGTAGGCCCCCTTAAGGCACTGGAAGGCTGCTATAAGGTCTTCCCAGAGCCTTCTCCAGGCTGAACAACCCCAACTTCCTCTGCGTGTTTTCATAGGACAGCTTCTCTANGGCTGTCACCAGTCACTTCCTGATTTCCATGTGCCTTAGCATAGTTTCTAGGAGGATCTTCTCCTTGATGTTGCTGGGCACAGAGGTGAGACTGACTGGCCTGTAGTTCCCCAGATCTTCCTTTTTTCCCCTTTTAAAAAATGGGGGTTATGTTTCCCCTTTTCCAGTCAGTGGAAACTTCACCTGGCTGACACAATTTCTCAAATGTGCTGGATAGTGGCTTAGCAACTTCATCCGCCAGTTCCCTTAGGACCTGCAGATGCATCTCATCAGGTCTCACGGACTCAGGTACCTTCAGGTTCCTTAGATGGTCTCAAACCTGATCTTCTCCTACAATGGGCAGTTTTTCATTCTCCCAGTCCTTGCCTTTGTTTTCTGTGGCTTGGGTGGTGTGAACTTGTGCACTTGCCAGTGAAGACAGAGGCAAAAATGTTGTTGAGTGCCTCAGCCTTCTCCATATCTGGGGTAACCAGGCGTCCCATTTCCCTCCGGAGAGGGCCCACATTTTCCCTAGTCCTCCTTTTGTCACCAATGTACCTATAGAAGCTTTTTCTTGTTGCCCTTGATGTCTCTGGCCAGATTTAATTCCATCAGGGCTTTAGCGTTCCTAACCTGATCCCTGGTTGCTCGGATAATTTCTCTGTGTTCCTCCCAGACTACCTGTCCCTGCTTTGGCTCTCTCTAGGCTTCCTTTTCGTGTTTTAGTTTTTCCAGGAGCTCCTTGGTCATCCATGCAGGCTTCCTGGCTTCCGCTTTATTGGATGCATCGCTCCTGAGCTTGGAAGAGGTGATCCTTAAATATTAATCAGCTTTCTTGGGCCCCTCTTCCCTCCAGGGCTTTATCCCATGGTACTCTACCAAGCAAATCCCTTCAGAGGCCGAAGTCTGGTCCCCTGAAGTCCAGGGTAGTGAGCTTTCTGTGTGCCCTCCTCGGTGCCCCAAG
Source organism: Scopus umbretta (assembly GCA_013400535.1). Lineage (NCBI taxonomy): Eukaryota > Metazoa > Chordata > Aves > Pelecaniformes > Scopidae > Scopus > Scopus umbretta. The sequence continues at coordinate 12,110 of VZTL01042286.1, read as the reverse complement.
GATCTTGAACTCCACCATTTCACGGTCATTGCAGCCCAGGCTGCCCTTGAGCTTCACATTCCCCACCAACCCCCTCCTCGTTGGTAAGAACAAAGTCCAGCATAGCACGCCTCCTCTATCACCTGGAGAAGGAAGTTATCATGGATTCATTCCAGGAACCTCTTGGATTGCTTATGCCCTGCTGTGTTGTCCCTCCAACAGATATTGTTTACCTACCCGGCAGATTCTGAGGAACGTCTTGTCGTACAGGCTCTTTTGGAAAGCCAGTAAGGTGGAGCTATTTGCTTAGCAGCAGGACAATCAATCAATAAACAAAAACTGTTGGAGATTCCTAGAAGGGCAGCAACAAGGGCTGGTCAGAAACTCCACCGTATGGCAGTCATGACCGGCAGAAGGGGAGTAAATGCCTCTTGTTCTTGTTGGGTGCTCTTCCACCTGCTTCATCTGCGTGTTATGGCCTTTTCAAGTTGGTGCGCTGTATATACAAACCTGGTTGTTTCTGTGGAAATCTGGATCTTTTCCTTGCTCCCTCTGTGTATTGCTGAACCCCACTCAAAAAAAGGGGGAGAGAAAAATTAAAAAAAAGAGGGACTTTGGTCATATTGGTCATGTTCATTTGCACACAGCAGCAAATGCTGAAGGTCTTCTGAGGCTGCTCTTAAAACCATTTTACAAGCTATTAATGCCATAAAGTAGGAAGAGCTTGGAAGGACAACATGCAGCCCCCACCCTTGGGTTCCAAAAAATGAACGGTAATATGGAAAAAGTGGAAGCAAATTTGCCAGTCGTTTCCACTGCACTGGTTACAGTGAATGGGAGTCAGCGTCAATTCAACACTCTTCCCTCACAGCGCAGCGTACTCTTGCACGGTGTCCCTTCACCTTCAGGTGTGGCTTTACCATAGGGGGCTGGAGGGTAGCGAGCTATGCACCTCTGCTGCCCAGCGACAGCACTAGTTTAATGTATATCTGCACGTGTATGTGCTCCTCATCTTGCGACCTGCCAATGGCCAGAGCGTGCCTCCCCCACTTCCACTTTGCACTGCCTCTGCTTTGCCCACGTACATAGACAACACTTACACATGGTTTTTGAAAGGAAACGGGCAGAGACTGGGGAAAAAATACTAACCCAGGGGTGGTGTTTAAACCGCTGCTTTGCAGGTCTCTTGCCTGGTTGTTTATGCGCTGTCACCTTTAAGTTACAGAAGTGCTGCGAGTGCTACATTGGTTCTTCAGGGCAGCTCCCAAAGTACCCGGGAGAACATGAGGCTCCCTAACGCATGGCTCCAGTCTCATGGAGCCACCAGACCAAAACCAAACCTGTCTGTGCTGTGTGAACTAGTTCGTGTGGGGGCAGACCCCGCTTAGGACAGCCCAATGGGCAGGACGCTTCCATGGGCACTGGGAGATAGCATCAGGTCGCCTGTCCACAGGCACTAGGACATGTCTTCAGGTCCCACCATGAAGAAGAACCTAGCCCACACACTCTGGGAGTTATTTCTAACCACCAAGAAGATAAGGGGAATCCAGCTTCTCCAAAGGATTCATTTTCTTAGCCTATGCTGGCTTTTAGCAGTGCAGAGACTTCCCAGTGGTTCTGGGCTTGACCATAGCTCTGAAGAACATTACATGATGTATTCCTCAACATGACTGCCCAAAGATGAGAAGTGATTCCCTGCAAATTTACGTACAAAATCTTTGTTGCTGTCTGACTTTCGGTGTTCCTTGCTGTAATGGTTCACCTGCCTGCCCAAGTGAGTGTGAACCACCATTAAACCCAGGTGTCGGAGCCCTGCTCTGGCTCAGTGTAACGTTGTGACGCAAACGCAACTAGCAGCCTCACCACCGAAGTTACCATTCACCAACGTCCCTCTGGGCCACAGCACTCAATGAGATCAGTCTGCACCCTATTTCTTTGCTCAAGCCACAGGAGTTGGTTGTTAACGGAGAATATTCCCTTGTCCCCTATCCCAACCTGTCTCTCAAGACAGTTCGAGGAGGCCTTCTTTCCTATTCCTTTTCTTTTAGCCATATGGCAGCATGGTGCTGCTCTGCGCGTGCATGTGTAGGCAAGTGAGCACGCACAGCTAGGGATGGAGGAAAAAAAATAAGAATAAATCAAGCCCAGAAGTTGACATGGATTAGTGTCTGCTCATTTAAATTTGTAGTAGGATCTGATGCATTCAAGTCCATTGCTGGCCAGTCCCCGTAGCTGAAGGTATCTATTTACATAGCAGCTGCATGAGCATTCTGCGAGTCGGGGCAGTCACATTTTCCCGGTGCCTCGCCAGTGACCAGTAATGAACACGCCGAGCGCTGCTGGCAAGGAAAAATTAAACCACACTGCGACAGAAGGGGCTGGATACATTTTATTGGCAATACTAGTGTCATAGTCGGGAACCACAGCCCTATGTCAGCCTGTTAGTGTTAACTTGCATGACAAGTATCAGTGACCAACTGTATTTGAAATATAGTTAAAGTGCCTAGAAATAATAGGCATCTTAAAAAAAAAAAAAAAAAAGGAAAAGAAACTCATTCCATCCACTCAAGCCAACCTTTATAGATCTTACATCTTAAGCACAACTGATGTACTGTAATTGTTATGTGGACTTTAATGTAACCTCTACAGCAGCACACAGACAATGCAGTTCTCTCATTATGCACATGCTTTAGGATCGTTTATTTTAATGCTTTCAAATAAATATGTTCCATGCAGCACACCGCAATAAATAAGGAGCAGCAACTTTCGTATAGTACATCCATTCATAATGTAAGTCACCATGTGAAACACCACATCTAAAGTCTTTGGCCCAGTCCCATACAGTGAAGCACACCACATCTGCACATAATCATATCTGGCTTCATATGGATTTAATAGGACTATGCCAGAAGGGCAATGTGAGCACAAGTTTAACCAGGGGTTCCTAGCTATTAAATACAGCTACTAAGTAGTTAAAAGGCAACAACTAAACCCATAAAGGGTTGATTTGTCTTTTCTTTCTTACTTTTCAGACAGAAATATAAAGTATGAAAATGCTCTGGATATTTTCAGCCTTGTGTAAAGCAGCGTGATTAATATGGAATGCTTTGAGCAATACTGGCACGTACACTGGCATCAGCAGCCACAGCAAGACTGACTGACACTGAACGCCGGCGTCCTCAGCGGGGGAAAGCTGCTGTCTGGCGGCGGCGGGCACTGCCCCTTCTCTTCCTCTAGGCCGATAGCTCCACTGCCCCTTCCTCTTCGCTGTCTGCTCGGTTGGCGCGGATTTCCACCAGGGTCCGAGCGAAGCGGGTCCATTCATCGTTGTGCGGAACAGCCAGCTGGGGGAGAAACCCACAGGGAATTAAGAGACAGCATGGGGAATCTGGTTGTCTCTCCGGCCCAAAATCGAGGCACCTCCTCTGAGGAGAGCTCCTGTCGCAGTCAGTGCGGGTGTGCACGGTGAAGGACCCAGGCACGGGCCTCACCCACCCGCTGTGGGCTGGTTACGGTGGAAAGGGCTGCCGAGCTCCCAGGACCAATCTGGCAGCTTCCTATTCGGTACCAGCTAGAAAGAGCTTTTACAGTCAGTGGCAGAGAAAAAAAAAAGCTTTATCTGCTTGATTTGAAGGAAAAGTTTCTTGCTGGAATGTTGTTGCAAAATCTACCCCTTGGTTAAAATATTCCAGATTTTCCAAACTAAGGCGAGGCCTTGATCTCTACAAGTACGTACACGTATGTTTAACTTTACACACGTGAGCTGGCCATGTGAAGCCAGCGAGGCTGTGCCCAAGTGTAATTGTTTGCAGGACCAAGGTCAATGTGTGCAAGGTAACAGAGCTTTTACAACACTGTATTGAAACTATTTTCCTGAAGTTCATTAAAGCTCTTAATAGTAAAATAAAAATATTGTGTTATTTTAGTTACCCTCCTCTATGTTAAGGACTTCACAATTATAAGAAATGGAAATGTTATACCAACTGGATACTGCATTACTGGTCTGATTTTTTTATATCATCACGCAAGATCCATTTCCATTTAATACCATCGATGTTTCTAATGAAGAGCTCTTGAACATTAGGCTTCAAGAGGGATGTGTAATCTAAACAGCTAAACTTCCAGACAAAACGCTTCAGTGCTATGGCAAAATAATACTGCAGTCATTTCCAGCTGGATCCAACACTGCAATTTCTGGAAGATAATGCAAGCTGGGATTGAGATAATTAAAAAAAAAGGCAAGTAGTTTTGTCAAACTTTGTTTTCATTAACTCAAATTCCAGGAAACAGCAACAAGCATCCAGATGAACCACGCACATTTTTACTGCCCTCTTGAAGGCCCGTGATCACGTCCTGAATAGAATACGAACAAATAACTGTTTCAAGATATTAAGCGGTGCTTGGAACTGAAGGCGGCAACTGTTTGGAAACTACAGGGCATATAATAAACTACTGTCCACCTTAGCAAATGGTGCTGTTAGACTAAAGAATGAGTATGACCTTAGCTAATACAGTTTGTCGTGCCCAGTATTCAATCTGTACTGACTGTCATCCTTTAAAACACGGCCAAAAATGCCATGCAGATGGCTGGCTAGCTACGTCCATTTAGGACTACCACTTTATAGATGCACACGAGGCTGTACTGGAATACAGTCAAATTATTCTCCTCTCCTTACATCCCAACAGCAATACGTATAACTGAAGACTAAAAAAAGGATCTATGACATGAACTTGCAAGCCCAGATGGGGAAAGAGCCCAACATTAATGATGTGTGAAAGCTCCACATACACTGCTTCAAGTTCAGTGTTAATCGTATGGACGAGAATTTGCAACACTGGATCTAAGTATCTCCTCCGTATCTCACTGGCACCACTGAGTTTTACAACTATTTTGTATCTAGCTTTGCCTCTACATCCGGTATTTTGGGGAAGAACATAGTATTTTAAAGCTTCCCATGTATAGCGTATATATCAATGACTTGGTTACATTATGGAGGGCTGGTGTACAACAAGTTTGGGGTTTTGTCTGTTGAAACACTGAATGTAGTACAGTTCAGCATTTACTGAGGCTACAGACTGAGAAATACAACCTGTGTGAGAGCCATCTCGGCCCTCAGTAATTGGTGTTGCTGCACTCTCTGGGCTTTCCCTTCTTCATCTTCCACTTTTTGCATTTTTCTCCTTTACTTTCCCAGGAACAGAGACCAGAATTACAGGAGTATATAATTTGAGACAGCTCTCTCTCACGCTCACACGCACAAATGTGGATCTGTTATGGTCTTTATTTGAAAGACAGCTCTGTTTTTCCAAAAACCTTCAGCAGAAGGACACGTAACACCAGAATGGAGGTCACTGCACCAACACACAAGTACCCGTAGCACAGGTTTGGTCACAGCCACACACCTATACAAGCTACTGTAGAGTAAGGTAAGGGACAGTGCTGAGATCCTTCTATCACAGATGCAAACGAAATCAGCTGTATAGCAATTTACCTGTTACTATTGCTTGTGTCCTAAAAGATTTTATTTCTGGTGATGTGTATGGCACTATCATTTATCAAACTCTTGAATGAAAACGTGAAATGAGTCTCATTTATTTCAAGTAGCAAAATCATTAAAGTGGCATGATATCCTAGGCAAAGGACTTACTGAGTTTAATAAAGCCTCATTTCTCCTTTTCTTTTCAAGTCCTAAACAGTCAGTCCTAAGTGGCTGAAGAAGACACTAAAGAAAAAAATGAAATATATTTATGACATTGAGATTATTTAATTTCCTTTACTCCACAGCATGGCCACAGACAAATAAAATCAAAGTCCAGCCTATTAAAACAATTTGGTATCCCAAACTTGAAGAGTCTCCCCACAAATGTATGCATTACATGCGTTACTGTTAGCTGACAGTGTTAGCGCGACCTGGGCCGTTTTTAATGACTCAGTTCACAAAACAATTAATGATTGAAGCTAAAGAGCACAGAGATTAAAACATTCAGTGCCCATACACAATCTAATTACTTAGAACTTCATCTTATTTTACTTTATTTAATCTCATGCATTGCATCATGCTTTCAACGAGGGGCCAATCCTGCTAATAGACTGTTAGTAGAATAAACCTCTCTAATATAAAGTCCTCAGGGATGCAGAGGGAAACCTTGGCAATAATGAAGTCAAAGGAAAAATTAACTTGTATTCCTCCCCATTTCTTTCTGTGAAGGCCCTAATACTGAACCACAATAGTTATACAGCAAAAGACCACAAATAAAAACAAAAGCATCCACAAACTCCCAATTCAAATTCCTGTCTGAATTAATGCTCCCCTTCCAGTCATTTTCCATTCAAGTTCCTTCAGCCGGGCGCACTGACACCCAGAAGTGTTGGAGGCCTGGGTCTATCTGAGGAATCTCCCTTCCAGCTTCTCTGCACAAGTTTTTCCTGTAAATACCAGGGCAGGGGTGGAAGAAAGGAGGAGATACTTCACAGAGGAAGGGCAGAGGTTTAGAGCTGTCTGGGTGTTCCTCACTTGTTTGGCATCTTTGCCATTTTTCTGTCTACTTCCAGTTACTACAAAGCAGCACATGTTGAGTCCCTGCAGTCATGATGTTGATGCCGGGTAGAAATGTTCACCAAAGCATAATAATATAACTTATATTAACATTTGGGCCAGAAGGTTATTTGAATGAACCGACACTAAGGTATGGAGCAGAATAAGAAAATAAATGCTATTAAGTGTTTTCCTTTGATCCCTTCACAATGGAAGGTAAGCACTACCCTCACCTAATTAATTGACTGAATTATTCACACTGCTTTAACTTAAATACCACAGTACATTTAGGTTGCATCTGATAGTAATTCTAATGAGGAAAACCAGTATTCTCAAGGCAAGGTGATGACTTCAGCCCAACTTTTGTCTATTAAGCTGTTGGAAGAAGGGTACTTCTGTCTTATGTCTGACTTTTAAAATATCAAAACAGTTCAGGCTGCAAGCCTACTGGCCCACAAGTGTGACTACAAGTTTACACACCCAAATAAACCCGCTGCCGCTTGTGAAGTTACACATACTCAGCTGGTTACAAGAGTGAGAATTTAGTACAGGGAAACATCTTCTCAAGATGTTAGGGTGAGCCATTTTTAATTGGGCGAAAATATTTAACTCAGGACAATTGGGGTCTCTCACTTCTCAAAAAAAAAAAAAATCCAAGTTTTCTTTATACCAACTTTTCAGATCTCCTTCCCCAATTCAATTTCACAAAGTATTATTCCAAAAGCACTCAATATCTATTAGTATCTATAAGTGCTTCCTACATGATCAGTAACCTATAACAAATAGCAAAGACATGTAACATACTAAATCCTAGACACATTTAAGATTTTATCATTTAAACTAGTTCACAAACTGTTTTTCTTGCTATATTAAAACACTGACTTACATGATGCAAACTCCCAGAATTAATTTTTCTACCACCTCCATTACTATGATTTTAGATAAACAGATTTTGGATAAAAAAAGGTACCTCTCCACCACAGTCCTCCTGGCTGAACAGTGCAGCACAAGTAACAAGGCTGGAAAAGGAAAGCCTTCCTGGGCAGCACCTCCCAGCCAGCAGTCTTCAGACCCGCATGCGAAGTGAGCTCAGTTGAGCCCCCACATGGAGACTGGCTGTGTGCTGCACACGAGGGCTGATATGCAGCAGCCACGATTAATATTGAGCACCAGAGAGGTGGATTGGCAATTCCAGCAAGCCCAGAGACAGCTTCCAGATAGTAACGCTAAATAGATTTCTGCCTATTCCTGCAAGGCGTTACAGTTATCAGTTTATCTTATTATGGATAAATAACATTATACCTACGTGAATCTTTCCCAGCCTGTGCTTCCCCAGTCCACCATATGTACATATATACCAAGGGAAGGCAACTCTTGACTGGACAGAACAGAATACAAAGGGCCTAGGAAGTGAGATGGTGGGATGCAACAGCAAAAGGATTGTAAATTAGGAGCTGAGATCTCCCTGTCCTCTTGTTCTTCTTGTTCCCACCTGCTAGAGGTGGCTGGATCCTGGCCAGCTAGAAGCCCCTTCTCTCTAGTATCATTCTCATCCTCTTCTTTTTTGGGTGATAATGGGTTGAGCTGTGCTTTCAAGACTGGAGATGATCTAAACATCTAGATTTGGAAAGAAAGGATTTGTCTATCTGGGCCACACAGGTCAACCACAGTAGGTCCTCCCACTTCATTTTTCAGAGTCATAGGGTTACAGCAGTCTTTGAAGCAACAAGACTTGTAAAGTTGAAAGGTAAGATTGTTCCAACTTCTGCCTATTCTCCGCTATCGATAAAGGATAAAATGACCAGACCTAAGGGTCTGGATAAAGGATAAAATGATCAGACTGCCAGGATCTTCCTGACAAGCACCTGGCTTTGCCTTGCCAATTGTGTCACAATTCTACACAATTTATGCAATGCACAACAAAACTTTATCTCATGGTGCCACCACAGAGCCTTTTGATTTTTGAACCTTCTGAAGCTTCTCTGTTTCCCAGATGATCACTCTAGCCAAGCACTTCACTTACCTGTTAGCTTTCCAGCCCTGAAACACAAACATATGCCCCCCTTGATGCTAGTACTGACCCAGGAGATGGTTTATGCGCATCTGGTAAGGGAGTAACAGAGCCCTCTCCCCTGAGCTTTGCCAGGGCAGCTAGTTGCAGGTAGCAGCATGAATGTGAGTACCACCGACAACAACCTTCTCCATATTCTCGTCAAGGCAGAGACTTCCTCTGTGTGCAGACCTTCCAATCCATACACCAGAGATCTTACAAATACAAACTGTATTTCCTGTGTTTTCCCAGAAACTCTGCTATTAGCAACTTCAATGAACAGTACTACTCTTAAAACTGTAAGATGGAACTCAGAAAAAGGAGATGCTCTGCCCAGACTACTCTTGATGTCATTTGTGTCAGCTAGTGCTGGGCTCCCCAAGCAAACAGAAAAGCAACAAAAAAACAGTGCCTGAAGACACAAATCAACAAAAATGTCTTTTCATGTTCAGATCATTTAACACCTTCTATTAACATTTGCTCTTTTAAGTTAGGCCTATTAAAAAAAAAAAAAAAAAAAGGAATGAATTTGAATTTGAAAGCAAAAACCCCCAACTTTGAATGTGCCTTTTAAAGGAATCTATCCAGAAAGTTGAAATAAGATATTACAACATATTTCAAGATTTTCATATATTCCTCTCCTATCCATCTTTTTTATGGCTGAGAGTGTTTCAGCTCAATTTGTCCAAATCTCTGTACAGCTTCAGTTTCCCTGAAAAACCACTTTCCAGCAAATGAATTATTCATTGAGGATATTTCACTTTATTCCTGGCTCCTTGCCTTCCCTGGAGCCTGTAAATCTTTGGGATGGGGGTGGACAAACTCTTCCTGCCTTCATCCCTCCATGGTCTTGTCCAGCACAGCTCTCCTCAGGAGAGAGAGGACCACAGTCCTCAAGAGGGCTGGGGACTCTCCCAGGGAGATAAAATGCAATTTCAGCAGCAGCAACCTCCACTTTGGAGGAGCCAGTGTCCCATAGGCTCAAAGGGAGCACAGTTGTCCGAGTTCATCCTATTGCATTTCCTTTTAATGACCGTACCTCATGGGTCAATCTACCTGTCACTGATATGCTGGTTCATAACCTGCAGTGCCGATCACTGGTGAAAGTATTGTGCCATCCCAATCACCAGGTTTATAATCATATTTTTTTTTCTGTCTTCACCTACAGTTCAGACACCTCAAAGCAAAAATAGCCATGGGGAGACCTTCCTCAGCATTGTCTCTGACTGAGGGGTTGTTTTGAAGGGGTGAATTTTTCCAACCAGAATGGTCTGTAATCGCTGCTCACACACATGTCCTGTGGACACAGGTGTAAAAGGAGAATCTGAAAATGAACCGTTACACCACGACTTGGAACGATCTGCCAAAGTATGTGGTCTCCAGCCGGCCTGTGCAACCGTATTGCCACACACTGTTTTCAATTAGACGTTTGCAGACGAGCCTGCATGGTGGTCCAAGATACACTCCAAGGGTGACAGCGGTTCCCGAGTCAAAAATCTGTGACCCATTCAAACACACTTCATAGAAGTACAGTGCTTTCTTATTTTTGTATATAGAAAACCTTGTTCTGATCCAAGTTGATGGGTTTCTATAGCTAGTCACCATGCTCCTAGAGATTAGAAGCTTTCTGATTAACATGCATCTTTTATTAGCTGCATTTGGGTTTGTTGTTGTTTGGAGGCAAAGGCTGATCTTATTTTAGACAATCCTGTCTCTGCTTCAACACAGCCATATTTGCAAAAAAATCTCATATGCAGCAGGGAAAATAAAAACTCTATGAAAATTAATGTTTTTCTCATCTCTAAAATACTGTGTTGCTATCATAACTTTTGAGAAGGGCAAGTTAAATACTCTTTGAAGAGATAGCTAATTAAAGCTTAGAAAATATTCTGATTAATTTGAGTCTATGGAAAACAGCAAGTCTGGTAAACTAATGACTAAAATCTCAGACTTCACACTAAGTTATTTCTGTATGTGGTTTATCACCATTTTTATATTCTTTCAATTTAATAGCATCATCAAATAAACATAGCTTCAGGCAAATATATTTTAGCTATTTTCTCTAAGCAGAGTTTTCGTCAACCTATATTATCCATATGACCCTCTAAAATTAAGTGCTGTATTGAAAAGAAATCTGCTGCAAATACTTTGTGCAATGGATTAACATCTGAATGCAGTTATGACATTGTAGGTAAAAATATTTTTAACAATGATAAAATATAACTACTTCACCTTGATGTTTTCTAAAGAGTAAAACAGACAATCGGTCTAATTTTCCAGGTAAAAGAGAGCACTTGCAGAATGAGGATCGTAATACTTACAAATGAAAAACAAGACTTATAGTTCCGCTTTAAGCAACTGATCCTATCTTCTGGAGCTCAACAGATGTTTTATCACTATCATTGAGGTGAAAACAGGTATGTGAATGTAAATATTAAATATCTTGATACACACACATAGAGCAAGCAGGCATGCACCTATTCTGGCCCTGGTCTTACCCCCCAGAATCAATTACAGACCGCCTTTGATATTTTTCTCAACCTATATGGATTTTTTTTTTTCCAGAAAAAGCCTATATTTTTCTAGGCAACACCCTATGCCACACACATAGATGGAAACAAAGTGGGAGGTAATATGCAACGAAATGGCCACCAAAGTAACCAAGAGCACCCTTTTCACATAACTATAGTACCACTGTATTTAACTCTTGGGAGAGCTGAGCATCACTGTTAACAATGGATGAAACCACTGGCAGGAACTCAAACCCCACATACTGCATGCAGATGATTTTAATAAGATACAGTGTTTAGACCACAAAGGATACACTCCAGAGTAGCTCTATATATATTTGTTTACTTAATTGAAGGGGTGGAATACCATAGGCAGCCTAAATACTGCATTTATTCTATGCACAGCAGTCAGTCTAGTGTCACAGACACAGTATACACCACCCTTCTATGAAGTTAATTACTTAGCCCTCATCTAGATTAATGTCTGTTGTGATTTATTTCTTTGCAATTCACCAGCAGGGTCTGATTTAACTAGTGCTGCCATAGTAAAAAGAAGACAAAATATTAGCTTATATGACAAAAAAAAAGCTTAATCTCAAACAGAAACTGAATCCATTTTCAGCAAACTTCAACTTTTTCTCCCAAGGAGAACAGTAGCTGCTGAATTGTTACAGAGTTGATGGTAAATTATGTTTTGAATACCAAGCAAACAATGGTGTTATTTTAATAATTTCTATGTAATGTGTAAAGATACACTGTATAAAAGGCCTACATAGGAACTCAAGCATTTGAATGTCCATTAATTCTTTTCCAAACTTAGTCCTCTGTCTGCAGCAGTCATCTTGATGCCAATCTAACAGGAGAACAGTCTAAAATGCAGTCCATACATTATACATACATGACACAAATGCATGTTAACAGAACATTAAGACTACAGAGTGTAACACTTCAAAGATAGGAAATGTCTGAGTTAAGGCTAACTCCCTCAATTTGAGCATGTTATTTGTTTTGCGTTGTGACACTGTCTTTAATCTT
>VZTL01042285.1:0-22139 GCA_013400535.1 Scopus umbretta | reverse complement strand
TCATTTGACTTGTGATAGCCCCACGGACAATTTGTTCCATAACTTTCCCAAGGACTGAAGTAATACTGTACATATATAATATGCATATTATGTACCAAAAATAAGGAAGCCAAAGCTAGCAGGGAATATCTATCCCCTCATAAATCAAAGGAGTAAACCTGAAGCTATATACATATATGCATGTATGCATGTATGTATAAACACATATGTATGTATGTAGGTGTGCATGCCCACAGACATGCACAAACATGTAGATATACCAGCGTATACATATCTATATACAGGCCAAATATATGTCTTAACCTTAGAGGAAACAATTAAGTATTTACCTTAATTCTGCTCTTATCAGAGTAATGTAGCATATTCTAACAAAAAAGCATAAACTACAGATATTTGAAGTAATTCTGAAAATGGCTGAACTTGCATTCCCTTTTTGATATATATAATTTCATATATCTTGTAGAACTTGGCATCGTTCTCCAAAATTTTGTAATTCTTACATTTTGAAAATATAGCATTCCCGCTGTAGAATAACTAAGCCCATGATTTCAGATTGCATATCTCTAATACATATCCATAATCATGACAAGTCATAAGAAACAAGAGAGAATGGACTCTTTGGTGTTTTCTCTGTAGCTTGCAGAAAGAACACATATCTCAAAAAATCTGAACTACAAAATAACCAGAAACTTCAAAATTACAAAATGAGACACCTAAGAATAAGCACATATGGGCAATCCTTGCAAATGTTCCTGTATTTGTTTATGTTAGAACATTTGTGTTTTTCAGAGTGCTGACTCACCAAACAACTCATCTGACAGAAATCTAATTTTACATTCTACCCATTATACAACCAAGTTACTTCTGGACATACATACATCAGACAGCAATAATTAACACACCCACCATTGCCTTCAACAGCATCACTAGCACAAATGCAGAACATTCACGTTACTTATAGCCGTTGAAGTTACATTGAATATTTCTGAATTAATTAGTGTTGCTTTGCAGTATAGATGTTGGATGTGCATGGACAAGATGAGCACTAACAACCTGTGTCCTGTTGCTTTCACAAGTATTCATTTTGCAGCTTTGCCATATGCATACATTATGTGCAGTGGTTCTGAAAACTCCCTTTCACAGATCTTAATGATATTGTGTGCCTCATGCAAATGGAAGTGAAAGAGGAAAGAAAAAGACAAAATTAATCAGATAAGCTTCTTTGCTATTCTTCTCGAATTCCCCCTTTAAATCTCCTTTTTGCTGTGATGCTTACAGAATACCAGCTGCAGTACTGAAATTTCATCTATCATGCTGCCAAACATACTCCTTGTATTCATTCTACGTTGCTCTATCTGTATACCTGATACAGGTTATCTGATTGTAAACCATATAAAATGAGGATGACCTTTCAGTTCTGTGCTTGAACCCTGTCTACTTTTAGGGTCTGGATCCACAATTAAGGATTATGACAAAACAAATAGCTACTAATAAAAGATGTGCTATAATATCAATTTGAATTTTGTGAAGTGCATAAGATATTTATAAATGTATAAGAACATGATTTCTTTAACATTGTCATATAAAGCAAGGACAGTTTGGGAGAAAGAAGCTATACAACTAATCTAATACATGAAAATATGCTTTCTCATGGACTACTGCTTAGGCAAGTCATTGGCTTTTGATTAAAATTCTTATTAAATAAGTATTCATTGTTTGAATTGGTAAAATTTTTTATACCTGTCATCAATGATATAACGAGCATTTTCCTGAATGTATTTTTATTCAGAATACCAGGGATCACCATGGACAATATTGTCTCAGTGCAGAAAGTTTGTTCGTTGTTTGTATCCCTGAGTAGCAGTGTGGTTGCCTCCAGTGTACTATGGAAAATGTATCGCTCAGACATCACACTAAGAACATGAGAGAAAGCACGAGCTTTTGAACTGTTTCTGTGTGGAGCCAGAATTCTCAGTATTTTACAGTTTCTATCTCAAGGAGACAGAGATGTTTCCTTTCCCATACTTAATGACTGAACATTTTTAACTATTGCATAACATATATTATTTGTATCTAGATGCATATGTTTGTATGTATAACTGTACTGCCATGACATTGCTATTTATAGGATAAGCCAATCATTTAAGCGTCTTCAGAAAAGTAAGGTAAAAAATGAAGATGTCCAAACTGAATTACTAACTATAAAAGGCATATTTATTTTCTTCACTATCATTTTTTCCCATTACTTTTCTACCTTCTTTTCCAAACTACTTTTTCAATATTTTGCTAGTCTGTATGGCATACAGAATATTTTGTTGTTGTTTTTAAAAGACCTTCAGAATTTTCTGCGCCTTTTTCCATGATTCTTCTTTGTTCTTATGTTTGCTAAAAGATCCAAATTGTTACAAATTGATAAGGACAGCCTCTGGTTTGCTTAAAATATTTGTACCAGGCTCCTTAGATAGGTCATCTGACTGTACCTCCTTATTTCAGCACGGTCTCTCTATACATCATCAGCCTTCACTGGTACATCCCATAGGGCTTTGTTTAACCTTTAACTCAGTTCTACCAGATTTCCATTTGATAACACCACTTTTGCCATGTAATCTTCTTCCACTATAGGACATTCCAGTTCACAAATCTAGGACCTGATTCTTTGTCTTTTGCTCAAGTGTGTACTTCTTACTACCGACACAATTGGGAATATTATTTGCACAAACAATTCAAATAAAAGAACCTGATTAAGAGACTGGAAAAAGAAAAAGACTTCTGCTGTGCTGCATACAGGACTACACTGAACATAAGAGACATCAGTACTTGCTAATGATGAAACATATGACCTCCTTGTCCCTTCTCTCACAGATAACGCACCAAAATAATCTCCATAAAAGCAAGATTTATTTTTGCAGTAATTTCTGTATTGACCATGGCTACTAGTAACTGATCCACATGTGGAGAAATTATTAGACATCCAGTTAACTCAAAGAGGTGTTCTGTACTTTGAAGTGCTTATAGGATTGCATTAGAGAAACCTTTAGCTATTCCTCCAGCTTGCCTATTTGAAAATCAATATGTTTTCTGATTATAAAGTAAATGCCTTTTTTTTTTTTAAATGTACTACTTCAGACAGTTGAATAACAGCCTTCTTCTAAAAATATTTATCTCAAGGACATTTATAGATCTTCAACCTGAATTACTGTACCAGCAGAAAGATTTGTTTAAGAAGAAAAGACTTGCATTCATACATTTAAAACGTATAACTTTATGGAAAGACTTAACAGAATTTACTCTGTTTCCCCAGAAACCTTCTGTCCACTGCTTGCATGCATGTTTGGCATAAGAATTACTCTTCTGGCCAGCGCACAGGTTTCCTGTGTGACAGGAGTGACGAACGTAGAGCACAAACCTGGATAGGCACAGGCTGTGGACTGCAGTCCTGATCTTAGCCAGGGAACACTGATGGATACCAATGACCAAGGCAGCAGCAGGAAAATTATATATAAACCCTCCAGGTTATGGAGAGTGAATCTAAAGCAGCACATGGCAGCAGCCAGCTACAAATCCTACTGTTCAGGACTTGGAACCCTGAGTGTGTCATCTGGGCCCTGCAATTGCCAGCTCTGCTTTCAGATAGCCTCAAAGGTTGACTCATCTGCAAAAATAGGCAGAGGAAAATGAAGGCCAAGGGGTCCACGTACAGCCCACTCCTGCCAGCTACACAAAGAGAGAGTGCCAAATACATTTTTGGAGTGTTTTAGTCACAATCATGTCGACGAGTTCCAAGGATTTAAAAACACATTAGTGTCAGATGAAACCTGGGTTGTATGTATTGGTTTTATTAAAACTGTATTAGGTATTACATTCTTAAAACACAGTATGTT
The DNA here is from genome assembly GCA_013400535.1 of Scopus umbretta. NCBI lineage: Eukaryota > Metazoa > Chordata > Aves > Pelecaniformes > Scopidae > Scopus > Scopus umbretta. The sequence continues at coordinate 18,258 of VZTL01042285.1, read as the reverse complement.
TGAAATAATTTTCAAGGCTACCCTTTCTATGCATCCTTGGCCAACTTTGTGATCAATCATTTCACTGCTTAGAATAGATGTCAAGCAAGTCAAGAGAGAATCATATCAAGAGATCAATAAATGACTGAAGACAGAGTCAAAGCAGTTGTAAATATAAAAAGGAAATTCACATAAATTCTGATTCCAGCTCTACCATCCCTTTCAAAAACATATACATCGTACTGACATGAAAGATTTAAAAAACAGAAAGAAAAACCCAAAACAGAATCTAAACTAAAACTAAACTTCTCCCTCTGCCCAAATCACCCAAGAAAATATCCAAGAGCAGGATTCTAGAGGCAGGGTCCTTGAATTATGTCATATCACATGGAATCTTCTCTCTACCCAAGTGTTAGCTCATACAGCAAAGAGCACACCTGCTCCCTTCATATGGGACTGCATGAACTGGGATGATTGACTTCCATCTTTTTGCAATGTCTCTGCAACTGGGGACATTTTCTAGAACGCAACTTGAGACAGAGAAGATGGGAAAATCTTGTATTCTTGACTAAAAGCTTATAGTATTTTTGCCTTTGTACAAGCTAATAAAATAAAAATACATGAGAAGATGAAAAAGATTTTCTCTGGGATGCTAGAACAGAGAATCCCAAGCCTACCTCAGACAAATGCAGAAATGGTCACTTATAATGAGTATGTTAGACAATGATTAAAGAGTGTATTAGCCTTCAAAGTATTTGGGTCAAATTCCTCTATTTGACCTGGAGAAACGCAGTTAATCTTTTTTCTGCCTCTTTCTAAAAACAGAGTCAGAATTCTCTCCTTCTTGTGATTGCACATTAAAAATTATCTTTAGGCAAATGATTCCCTTAATATGGACAGGTCTGTTATTCAGAAAATAAAGACATTGCTTTATTTGTTCCTCTAGTTGTCATTGATATTTAGATAGCTAACTCAGAAATTTACCTCAATAAAACATCTGGATAGACACTTCAGATTTTAGTTGAATAAAGTGGGAATGCTCTTACTCAGGCTTGAGATTTAGGCTAGTCATGTAATCGGTGCAGAGATGGGCTGCTCTGTAGGAAAATCTACTGTTTTATACAGATGTCTTAGAACAGAATAAAACACTTTATCAAGGTACTTTGCACTGTATATATAAGCATAGATCATTTGGCTTAGTCTAAAGGTCTTCCTTCCAGAGAGCCAACAAGAGTTGAAATTAATTTTGATTGTATAGTCTCACAATGTACAAGGATGGACTGGAAAGTACTGCAATACTTAAAGTTTCCAACTAGAAATAGTAATAGTGGAACAAGACCTCTGCCCAAAAGCATATCTGAATTCAGACTTCTGCTCTGGGCTTTGGATCTCATATCCTCAGTAGTATTCATTCAATCAATGCAAAAAATCTAAGCTTTTTCCAGAAGGAAATAATTCATAAAACAGGGCTGTTACCTCTAGCTATGCATCAATCTCTCTGTATAATATGTAGTCACTGAAGAGTTTGACCTAAAAATTTCAGTTTGCCAACTGTTGATGAACTACCTAACTTAACATTAAATATTAAGTAAAGCTGGTCAACAAAATTATTAGAAATTCTGATGAATAATGTTCCCTTTGTAAAACATCATTTCCCTGGAAATTTCTGCCAGTTGAAAAGAATTTAGTCTTCAACCCTTCTTCTTATTATTCCTTTTTCTTTCTCAGCCATGTTTTGTCAATGTCCAGTACAGAAAGGGCTGTGGAAGAAGAGGAACACAAAGTATTAAGATGTGTGTTCCATTTAAAAATGCAAAAATTAAAACCACTAATATTTCTAAATGCTCAGGAGCAAAGTTATAAACTGCTGCAAAAGTATTTTGCTATGGCAAAGTATATGGCAAGTGTAGATGGAAATCCAGTCTAAATAGGGCTTCTGTGCTGTTCTGGCAGAGGATCGCAGTTCATGGCAGAGAAAGATGTAAATCTAGTATCAGGGAGACCTCAGGCTCCTGAAGATGTCACTAAAACCCTTCTAGACCCTATGGCAAATCCATGCGATTATTTGGGTTCACTTTTTGTTTTATTGACAAATAACAAGAGCCCAGGATACCAGCAACTGTACTATCAGCTGATAGATTTTGGCATTGTGATATTATAATTCTGAGGACCTGAGTGAAATTAGTACGTTTATTATGCAGGTGATTTCCTGCTCAGTATAAACAGCAATGCTAGTCCCCAGTGATTGTCAGATCACTTGTCTCTGGGTTTAAATATCTTTCTACCTACCCCTTTTGTACACCACTGGACAATTAAGTACATACTGTGGTCAAAGGTTTTAATGTCTCCTGAAGTATTAAGCATCAGATGCTACTGCACAAAGGAAGCATACAGAACTGATGTTCTGATCCAAGATGCCAGCGTCTGAACTCCTATCTGCAAAGTTACAGCATCAGCACTCAGCCTTAAATTCTGTGCTTGCTAGAAAATGCTTGAGATTTTCATTGTAAAACTGCATTTTGTTATGCACCAGCACTGCAAATCATTCTTACTTTGAATCTGACTATCCTTTAGAAGTGATGTCAAAGTAAGGAAATACAGTTAGAGGTAGAAGAAATAGAAACACAGGAAAAACCCAGAGAAGCTCACTATATTTCAGGGGGACTTTATAGTGATGAACAGTCAGCTGCTGTTAAAAAGTCAACCTTTTTTATTTTGAAAGTATTTTTCCTTAGGTAATGGTGATGCCTAGAATGATGCTATGACATTATCCCCTTTGACTGAGTCCACTTTCTAAATCCTCACTTTCAGGTAACATCTAGTTTTCACAGATTCTTTTTACAGACCATGTCTAAGACGTGGCTTTTGCTATCTATCTGCACAGCTGAAATGTCTCACGTCTCAGCTACTGCAACACCCTTTTTTCTCTGACTTTGACAAATGCAATCTTGCTCAGCTGCTGCGAAGATCATTTTCCTGGACTGTCATTTTGACCATTTCACCTCTCTCTACAACTCCCTCTGCTAGCTACTGCTTTTCTGCTACTTCAAACACAAGCTGCTTGGCTTCACCTTCAAAGACCTTTCACAACCCATCCCCGCCCCACAAATGATCTATACATTCAGTAAAGAGCAGCTGATGCTTGCTACCGATTGGCACACAAACCCAGTCTCTTAACAGATTTTTAATCAAGTGCCCTTCTGATTTCACCTACTGTCTTTAAGATTGGGATGCACTTCCTGAAAACATTCCCTCCATTTCCTCATTCCTCTCTTTTCAATCCTGTCATTAAAATTTGCCTTGCTGTGATGTCCACAGAGAGCTAAGGATGGAGAAGTGGCAGAAGTACAGTCTTTTACTCCCAATATCACATGATTATCTCCTCATTTGCATCTGTCTGAGTGCAAGTGCTTTGCAAAAAGGATTGTGTGTTTATATGTTTCTCCTACAATGGCATCCTAGTCAATTTTTTGAGATTCTTATATTTGAAAGCATAAAAAATGAGACAGATCTCCCGTGAACTTCTTAAACGTTTTTCTACACATTGAGCATTCAGAGTAATTTGAACAATACTTCTACATTTCCTGGACCTTCTGATCCTTGGAGGTTGCTATTGTTAGCTTTGGTCTTCATCTTCCAAACTAAATATTCAACATACTCTTTTGGGCCATCCTAAGACTTCAGTCTCATCTCAGTATAACAACAGCAGCCAGAGCTCAGCTTATCATCAACATTTATACAGAATGGCTGGGTGCCTCTTAAATGTAGAATCTTAGGGATAATGATGGTTCCTGAAATAGAGATTTCCTCAGAAGTGATACCATATGCAGTGTAACTGGTCGGCTCCTTCCGTCTTGCATCATTGCTCAGATAAAAATGAAGTAGTTCAGGCATTTTATGGGAAGGACATAATGCATATAAAATTTATTTCTCTCTTCACATGGTGAGAAAACACTCCAGGGTATACCAGAAAGCAAACTTGCCCAGATCATAAGGAACATAGCACATTGGATGCAGGCCATTAAATTAGTGCTTTCTAAGCTATCTAATCTGATGCAGCAGACAGCTTTGACTGTTGCAAGTATTAGGTATTAACACATTTCCCCTTCTTTCCTCCTTCCTCTTATTCGTGTTTTTAATCATAACTTTAAAGCAATTTCTAAGCACAGGTGCTGTCACATCGATGGGCCCTTTTCTATGAGTATGAGAAAAGGAGACAGTAGCATATTGCAGAAAAAAGAACAAAGTGCTGTGGTTGACTTACCTGTCATCCAGGATGTGCAGATCAATAATGTTGTAATTATTGTCTTTTAAGGACCAGTGCTGAGGAAAATAAAATCTTTCTTTAACTAATATAAAATACAAGATTGAACTGAAAAAAAAAGAAGCAAACCACCAAGAACTAAAAAACACCAAACCAAACCAAACAAACCCCACGCAAACCACCAAAACATCCAGTTTTCACGTAGTGATCTGAAACTACTAGATGGATACACATGTACCAACATGAATTTAATCTTCGATCTGATTCTAACTCACATAATGGTTTTATGTGAATCATTGATAGTGCTATTTGAAAACTGGTGTGTACCGGTGAGTATCCACAGTCACAGACTTCTATCAGTGGCTTGATTTTTTTTTTTTTTTTTCTCCAGAGCTCCTGAGATGAATAAGAAGGTGAATGTTGACTTTTCAGCACACATAAGTGAAAATTTTGGGTTGGATATGAAGTTCATTATAAGGAATGGAAGTTTCTCAAACTGCGTTAACATCTTTTGATGCCTCATGCAGCACATCATGGTGTTCAGGGCTTCTGATCTTGCAGATAAATGACCTATTATTTTGTGCTTCAGAGTATGTCTTTCAGTGGGAAAAGAAGCAAGGTACAAAAAGGGTGTTGTGTGTACATATTTATATCTATACAAAGTCAGGGCATAGCCTAGGAAGAGACTAGACTCAGGAACGAGGAAGCCCTTCTGATATCTTTAATGTACGTGTAACTTCAGTTCAGTAATGATGTCTGGCCCATTCATCTAGAGTATATCAATGCAGAAGGTGAAGCAAGCATGACTCATTGCAAACTTTTTAAAGATCAGAGGCAGATTGCAGTTTTCTAACTATGGAAGTGATAACTTTTTACTCCAAAAAATCCCCTATGTGCTTAAAAGCCGTACTCCTTTCTCTTCACTGCATAAAAAAAAGGGATCTTTATTTTATACAAGTAGAATTTGGTAGTATTGGAGAGTCAAGACAGCTGTGAGAAAGTGAGTTCAATTATATTTTTGTTTGTGCATCTGTTGTATTCAGCCAAGAACATGTCCAGAATCATTTCTCCTGTTGGTGATGTGTACCCAGAGTATAGACCAACTTTCATATCTTGAGTAAATTATGCCTGGAAGTCATCTTAAGTATAAATTTCTTGACATTAAGGCACTGAAAGATGGGAAAGATGAGATTTCAAGATGAATACATCAATATTATCTAATGAACATTACAAGGAAAAAAAAATTGATAATGAGGTGTTCAGTTGCTGGAACTATGACTAAAGCTGCACAGATATTCATTCAACTCCTGTTTCAGAAGGTCAGTGAAACCTAATTTTAACACACAAAATAAGAGGTAAGATGTATAATTCCCATCTATGATTAGGAGTTTAGGACTGAAGTATCATTGAGTTGCTGGGAAAATCAAATAAACATGGAAAGTTCTAAGATATGTATGAATTCAATATATATGGTATAAAACATATTTTTTGTACAAAACATGCTTTTTGTATAAAAAAATCTCATGAGATATAAACAAAAAATAAGAAGAAAGAGGATGCCTTTTCATCATCCCAGTGAGATGGTCTCTAACACATATAGAACATCCTTCAGCTATTTCTATTACCTACTCGATGTCTGAAGTTATCACAGACATTAGCATAATAAGGAGTGTATCCATGAGTGAGTGAAATTCACACTATCCAGCTAAAGCCTAAGTGAAAAAAACTGTGTGAAAAAGGTCATCTTTCTGCTGGAAATGCAACTGGAGTTTTGGTGAGGTGAAATCCAGCCTCCAATGTAGATCCAAAGTCTGGGCTGCAGCTCAGCTTGTTTCTTCTCTATAGTCTGAACTCTATACAACACACCATAGTGTGTGCCAGTGCTTGGCATAATTAGTAATGACTAGAGATGACCAGACTGATTTTGATACATGTATGACTTGAGGAATATTACTATACTTTGTTAATCTGTTCCTCACTGATCAATTACAAACAGGTTCTGTTTTTTTTGCTATAGCATCTGTGTTTTAGTGCATTGTGAAATACTTGGGAAAGAAATTACCAATCTTGTCCCGTGAACTGCCTGTTGTTTATTCTTGGTGACTAGCTGCCTATACTAAACAGTTCTGCCTTTGATCCTTGATCTGGTCACTGAAGCTTCAACATGGAGACATTGATTCAGACCAGAACACAAGCAGCTCTATGCATATTTATGTTGCAAATATGGTAGAATTTCTGTTCAAGACAAATAAATAGCTGTTAGTTGGCTTTTCTCTGTGTTCCTAGCTGTAGTAATTATCTACCCATACTTTGGCAGAAATCTTTTTCATGTTTAGAATATAGTTTTCCTCATTTTTTTTTTCCATGACAGAAAAACATCTCTCTATATATGGTGTACAAATTGGTATGTTAGAGGTGGGAATATGTCTGGATCACTAGAAAACAAAAAAGGATGCTTTGACATTTTCAGAGACAGCAAAGTGACCTTTTGGCCAGCTAATTAAGCATACTTTTTTTTTTTTTTTTTAAATTTTATTTTGCTTCCTGTGCAATTTGTGAATTTGACTTTACAGCTGGTCAAGGTGGATGGCATGACACAGCTTGACAATCTGTGTCAGAACAGTAAGCATATTTCTGAGTCATTGCATGTCACAAAAATGTGGACTGCTGTAGAAACAACAACAGTAGTTGTAAAAATATTGTCATAAGTCTCCTTCTAAAGACAATATGTGCAGGTCACAGATAATAACAGCTATAGAATAACTAAAACCTCATCTTGAGGTACCAGGATCTTTTGATCCTGTATTGTATTTTTCTTTCTTAGCAAAACACAGACACAGGCCATGAGAATTATCCTGCTTATTCTCTACTGCACTCTTTCCTTTAACATACCAAAGTATATTTGTTGGACAATCTGATTGGATGTTAAATGTACTGACAAATGTTGACATAGTCCTACTCAAGGTGATTTTTCTTCTTTTTCCAGAAATTTTCATACAGAAAGGAAAAAAAAAGTTTCTGCAGTTATGCTCAGATTAAAACCCATCAATATCTGCAGCACAAACCCCAGAATTTGTAAAGTTGAGTTATTTAATTTTGAGACTTTTTTAATGTAACTAAAAGACACTTAACACACAAATGTATTGTCTAGAGATGGTGTAGTTTTCTTGGACCAGCGTAAAACCCAGAGCACACAATAGTTGTTGCGGGACACAGTTACAACAAAGGCTGGTTGAAAAATTTTTATGGAAATTTTGGAGGACTTTTTTTCCAACCCTTTCTGATTTCCATCTATGACAGGAAAAATAAAAAAAAATAATTAAAAAGATGTAATATACAAACCATGTGATTTCAGGAAATGCTACTGCAGTGTTTCATGTGAGCTGTAATAGAGTTGTCTCAATTTCCTTCCCCATCTCTATGGCAGACAATGATTGGCAGAAATCTGACATGGTTCACAGCAGCTCCTGCTCCTTTATTATTCTTTATGTTGACATAAAATGGTAGGAACCTAAAAGAGCCATTTTTGGACTCACGCTTAGAACAGGTACATCCAAAATATGTTAGAAGTCATTTTGGTGGCATTTCTGAATTAGCAAAGTGCTTTGCTCCTTAAAAAAAAAATTTCATGGGAGCAAAGTACAATGTATNGGGGTTAAACCACAACAGTGTCCAAATAGCTCTTGTTCCATTCATTCATGTAGTCATTCCCATAGAAATTTTAATGTTACCCTATTTTGAAAATATATTTTCTGCATGAAGGAGGAAATTAATGAGGTTTAAAGGGAAAAGCATGGACAGAAACATGAACTCAAGTCCAGTCCATACACCTGTATCTTTAATAGACTGCATCAAAGACCAGTAGTACAATTAGCTTCATTGTAGAAATGAAGACTGTTGTGCAATAAAACTATGTATATTCCAAAGGACTTAGTTCACTAAACATTTATATTGCTGTTTTGTGGCAGGGAGGAAAAGAATGGGAAGGACAGGGTTTGTCTTGAGAACATTGTAGTAATTCTCTTTCCTCTTCTAACTAGAGTTCCAATTTAATTGTAAAAGACTAGTTTAATTACACCCATTTTCTAAAAATCTGTTAGCCGGTGTTAATTCTGCCTTCCATTAGTTATAACCCGAGTCATGCAACATCTGTTCCACTATTTCACCCACCAACTGGCGAGTCCATAATTACTTGGGTTGTCCTGTTTATTCTTTTACAATGTCATAATGTTAACTTTGCTCAGACAGTGAACATGGTGAAAGCTCATGTCTCTCTGAACCATTTTTCAAAAGCTTATGCAAGTCAGGCTTTTGTGGTTGTGAAGGAGAAAGCTGTATGACCAAGAAACACTACAACTATTACTCTTTGAATATTCTTCTGATGAATTTTCTTTGTTAATCTTATCTTACACTTCATAAATGGAAAAGTTTTGGAGTATATTCTGATGAATTCTTGAGTATCAAAACTAATCTGGTGATGAAAAATGCTATTCTATATTCCTTTTGCACCCACTGACTTGAAAAGGAATTGACTTAATTTAAGGTGCATGAGGAAAACATGGCTGAGTCCTCAGAAGTAATTTGCTAAGATGAAAGTAAGTTGCTAGTGAAACATTGCAGAAAAAAAATGAAGTACAGAGAAACCTTACTTTTGGAGCTGCTTAGAATGGATACAAATTATCTTTACACTCTGTTTTCCAGGATTGATTATCTAGAGGCAAATATCACCGCTTTAGCATTCTTCCCAAATTCATCTCCAGGGTTAACCATCCATGTTTAATCATTGCTGATAATGAGATTTGTAAACTTTCAAAAATCCCTTAACTAGAACTCTATGAATAGGTTTGTGCATAAGGCAGACTGGGAGGAATTTGTGGGGTTTTTTTTTTTTTTTTTTTTTTTTAATCTAAAGAGTTAGAAAGAGTTGACAAACTTTCTTTTTAACATGTACTTCTGAAACTTTCACTATGCAAAGAGCAAGCTTGATATGCCGTAATGAAAGCAATAGAAAAGAAAAGCAAAGAAGTTATCCAATTTTCTTCAGTATCTGGATATTCCTTGCATAACACTGATTTCTGCTGTGCAGGTAATCATCACACATATCTATGCAAGGGTTTCTCAGATTGGAGGTCCACGTAACACATGAAGTAAACTTAATTCCCAAACCCTGCAAACTGGCATTTCCAGATACCCCCATGTCATCTTACCAAGAAGATCCGAACAGATTGCTTTTCTAAGATTTCTCTGTCATAGTGATCCCCAAATTGTCTTTAAAGACGGCTCCAAAGCAAGCAAACTGAAACAATAAAGGGTGGAATCCAAAACAGAATTCAAAAAGTAACTAGCAGGAAAAATTACAGTACTAAAAGGAATCACAAAATCAAAGAATCATGGAATGCTTTGGGTTGGAAGGGACCTTTAGAGGTCATCTAGCCCAACCCCCCTGCAGTGAGCAGGAGCGGGAAGGAGTTATGAGAGTGGCTGGAGCTGCATAGGAAAAGTTTGAAGTGGATGTGGAAAATGAACCAAAGCACTGCGAACACCACAATGAAGAATTGTCAAGAAATTAGCAGCTGGAAAGGGATATGAATTAATTGAGCCATGAGTTAACAGCATTGCTATCCTGGTGTTCTAAGAAAGATGCAATCAGAATGAATATCCCGCACCCTGGCTCATATACCTGTTCAAGGTTGTACCCACATGACTCCCAGAAGAAAGAAACAAAGAAGACCCTCCTCCAAACTCTTCCAAAAACCCAGCCACAAACCTTGACAGATTGCCTGGGGCAACAAAGTGAACAACGCTTGAACTCTAACAGAAAAAACAATGCTTGGAGACACTTTTCTTCCATTTTTGTCTGCTTTTTATGTATTCAGCTAAACCCAGATATCTTGAGAAAATTCAGATTTTTTTTTCATAGAATCATAGAATCATTAAGGTTGGAAAAGACCTCTGAGATCATCTAGTCCAACCGTCAACCCAACAACACCATGCCTACTAAACCATGTCCCGAAGTGCTACATCTACACGTTTTTCGAATACCCCCAGGGAGGCAGCACTAGATCTAGATCTAGAACACCGGTTACCAGAAACAGCTCTACAATTCTGCAGATCTTCTCTAGCAAGTTACTCATGTACACGGAATAAAACCATGTGTGGAAGAATACAGCCAAATCACTCAAACATGCTCAATTTCAGTCATCATTTCTCTTCTTCCCTTTGAGTTTTCAAACTACAGAAAAAAAAACACTTTTGACTTTGAACTCACCTGGACCTTGTCAATTTGCAGTGTAATTGTATGTGGAAGGAGAGGGTCTTGCTCTTTTATCTGGACAAAGGAGCCATAAACAAGAACAGAGACAAACCTGACTGACACGGGGTAAGGAAGGCTGTGATAAGAACAAAGCTGGTCGTTCACCAATTGGTATGAATACCTGGAGTGTAAGGATGTTTATTTTTCTGGGAGGATAGGGAAAGGAAAGGGAGGAAGACAAACACACAGAGGCATAAAATCTGACCAACTAACGTTAACAAGGACAATAGTCAGAAACAAACCTGGTCAGTCAAGGTAACTGTTGGGCTATTGAGAAGCTGCAGGCTAACTGGGACTTTAGAAATGATAAGGGTGCAAACTTGAGGGTCCTGGGTGTTGGAGGTCATCGGTGGGACTATGCAGAGTGCTGAAGCAATGTGCAGGGGAGAGGGCAGCAGGGAGGAACAAAGAAGGGTAGGCAGAAAGGGGTATAAAAGGGGCCAGTCACGTGTAAAACAAGGCCAGTCAGTACACTTGTCTGTCCGGGCCCTGTTCCTGTGCAACCAAGTCTGTCTTGTCTTCTTACGCCTTCTTAATAAATGTCTTCTCAACTATCTCTCTATATAATCTCACTCTCTGTTGCTGTGTATACACGTGCTGCAAGGACTAACTGCCAGCTACTGCTGAGACCTGTATGTGTATGAGTGAAATTTTGTACCCGCTACTCTGCCAGGAGTCAGACCTGGGGGGTGTTGGTGAGCATCTGTATCTTCCCAAAACTACATGTGTGTGTGTGTAGCGGGGGAGTTGTGCCTGTGTGTATGTGTCTCTGGGATATGTGCTTCGGTCCAGCACTGGTTGAACCTGCAGACAGGAAAGTGGCAGCCTGGGCAGGAGGGAGTCCTGGGCTGAGGCAGCTGGAGACGGCAGACACTTTTAGCATCCCTTAACACTGAGCTGCACATATATATATGTATAAAATATTATAGGCACACATCCAATCTCGTGATATATAAGCAGCTTATTGGTTGAAAGTATGGAGGCACACAGTTAATTCTGTGCTTGCTTTCAGAAGAATAAAAGTATCATTGTTAATCTGAATGCCTTGCTCAGCTGGGGGCCCCAAAAACACAGACTAACTCAAACACTACTTACCTAAAGGAAATACTGACATTAAGTTAATGAAATTTTGAATCAAGTGTTAAACAATTAATTTTTTATACCTTTATTAATAATTTGTTGTGATGGAAGAGCGACACAATGCATACCTTTCAAAAGAATGATCGTAGAAAGAAACAAATTTATAAACTCTTCTGATAAATCAAAATGGCCAATGAAGTAAGCAAATACACTCATTCTTTTCATTATTCAGGAAGTCTGTTCTGACAAAGAAATTAGCTTTATTTTGTCACCTCATTTATCACAGAGAGAGAATTAAAAAAAGAGAGAAATACCGTACCTTGCCCTAAGCCTTTTTCAACTAACTTCAAATTGTCATTAGAGTTCTCCTTTGGTGTCGCTCAGTTTAGTGATCTGTTTCTCCTTTGCAGTTTCTAAACTTAATTACTACAGCTATATCTAAGACACAGAATTCTGCCGGAACAAAAGTCTTCCTTGGTGTATTTGTTGGGTAGCATCATGCTGCCTGTGCAGTAAAATGCCAGTTGCTAGCAGCTTGTGACATCTGTGTTTTCTCAAGTCAAATTCTTTTCATTTCTCAAGAAAAACTTTTATAAAGAATATAAAGGACATTATCTCAGAATTTCTAGGCTCTGTTCTTAAGTTCTTCAAGCAGAGTCTTTTGTCAAAATAGTTGCAAAACCCTATTACCAATGTCTCATGCTTTAGCCCGAGTTGTTAGATCTGATGCCAGTTGTATAATGTGACAAGACAGGCAAGGCTACCTTTTCTTTCACTTTGTAAAAGACCTTGGTTTTCCCCTAACTTCCCATGACAATTGTCATTGCAAGCTGCAGCCATGTTCGTGCACTTATGTCCTCATCAATGACAAAAAGAATATTTCTGACTTTAAAGAGATCTTACACTCTCCTGCCGAGGCACCCCATTATCCCTCTCCTCGCGAAGGTCCTGAGTGAGGCAGCCAGCCCTCCTGTCATGGGGGATGCTGCTCACGCCCAGCTGCAGGCTCAGCGCTTGAAGTTACGTGTCACAGCCACGTTTCAAAGCAAATTGGTTTCTGTTTTCCAGCAGGGATACGCAATCAGAATGCATTCCAGGGGATGTACAGGAGGCGAGGGCTACGTTTAATCCTTTCGTGTTGGAGTTTGTGCGCAACAGCACTGGCTCCAGCCCCGCCACCTCCCCGGGCCTCCAGGGGGCGGCACAGGCAATGCCTGAGAGGCCTGAGGCCCCGACCAATCCCATGTCACCGCTCCTGCTCCTGACCAATCCCAGGTCGCCGTTCCTGCTCCCGACCAATCCCCTGCTGCCAGGTGTCCCTGCAGGGCATGGCCCTGCCTGGCCTTGCTGCTGCAGCAGAGCCGGGCTCCTGGCTGAGGGGTGTGGGCGCCGCCGCGCTCTGACAAGTTGCAAAACAGTCAGCAGGCAGTGCTAAAATAGCTTCCCCCCCCACCTCAGTTAGAGCTGTTCTCCCATTTGTCCCCCTTGATACATGTCCGGTGTCTCTCCTGTCACCCCTGCCAGCAGTCGGTCAGGAAAGGAGGCATCACTGCACAGGGTGGGCACAGGGCACGTAAATACCGGCAGTTGTGTCTTCCCACATCTTGGGACGCTCCTTGGAGCCCCGGTCTGTTTCTCTGTGCTCTTCTTGCAAGGTGTTTTACCTCCTCCCGCTCTGTAATCCATCATTCCATGTGCATAGCCTGTGGCTGATTCATTTAAAATGTCACTGGGTAGCACAGTGGCTTGTATAACAATGTGGGTGATAAATGGGAAGTTTATCCCCAGAGCCTTTTCTTCTAGATTTATAGGCACTTTACATCTAGAAGGAAAGCGTTGACTCCCATCCCTTCCTGGTGCTTTCTCCTCCATCTTCCTCCTCAGGCCTTGTAGCACTGGGAGCAGCAGATGGTGGAGGGCAGGTGGGAGGGAAGGGCCTGCTTGGTGGGGGTGGCTGCTGCCACCATGGAAACAGGCTGTCTTCCCTTCAGCCAGACCGCTCCCGGACCTAGGGAGGGACAGGGCTTTACTCTGTGGAGAGGATGGCTGTACCATTCTGGTAGAGCAATGAAGAACAAGGAGGCTTGGATGTAGAGTTTCCTGTCTATCGATTGCAAGACATAGAGAATGGCACGTGGCAGGGGAGGGAAGGTGGTAAGGAACAGGGAGTCTGTTGTCACAACAGTCTGGTTGCTGCCCTGAGTGCTGCTTTCATATCCAGGGTCTGCACACCTAGATAATGCATGGGTTATCTGAATGCATTTGCAGAGAGAACAGTGCTTTTACAGGTGCCATTCAAGGGCCAGGCTATACCTATGAAAATACAGTTGCTCGGTGTACTGGGTTTGCGTTGCAAGGTTTCAGGAGCAGGGGGGCTACAGGGGTGGCTTCTGTGAGAAGCTGCTAGAAGCTTCCTCCATGTCCCATAGAGCCAATGCCAGCCGGCTCCAAGATGGACCCACCACTGACCAAGGCCGAGCCCATCAGCGATGGTGGTAGTGCCTCTGGGATAACATATTTAAGAAGGGGGGAGGGGGGGGCAGACTTGTGTAACTGCAGGGGGAGAAAGGAGTAAGAATAGGTGAGAGGAATGACTATGCTGGCACCAAGATAAGTGAAAAAGGAGGGGAGGAGGTGCTCCAGGCACCGGAGCAGAGATTCTCCTGCAGTCCATGGTGAAGACCATGGTGAGGCAGGCTGTTCCCCCACAGCCCATGCAGGTTAATGGTGGAGCAGATATCCACCTGCAGCCTGTGAAGGAGCCCATGCTGGAGCAGGTGGATGCCTGAAGGAGGCTGTGGCTCTGTGGGAAGCCCATGCTGGAACAGGCTCCTGGCAAGACCTGTGGCCCTATGGAGGGAGGAGCAGGTTTGCTGGCAGGACTTGTGATCCCATGGGGGACCCACGCTGGAGCAGTCCTTTCCTGAAGGACTGCACCCCATGGAAGGGACACATGCTGGAGCAGTTCATGAAGCACTGTAGCCCATGGGAAGGACCCACACTGGAGAAGTTCATGGAGGACTGCCTCCTGTGGGAGGGACCCCATGCTGGAGCAGGGAAGAGTGTGAGTAGTCCTCCTCTGAGGAGGCAGGAGTGGCACAGACAAGGTGTGATGAACTGACCGCAACCTGCAATCCCTGTCCCCCATCCATCTGTGTGGCTTGGGAGGAGGCGGTAGAGAAAATCAGGAGTGAAGTTGAAACAGGGAAGAAGAGAGGGGTGAGGTGAAGGTGTTTTAAGATTTATTTTTTATTTCTCATTATCCTACTCTGATTTCACTGGTAATAAATTAATTTCCCTAAGTCAAGTCTGTTTTGCCTGTGACGGTAATTGCTGAGTGATCTCTCTGTCCTTGCCTCGACCCACAAGCCTTTCGTTATATTTTCTCTCCCCTGTCCAGTTGAGGAGGGGAGTGACAGCACAGCTTTTGTGGGCACCTGGCATCCAGCCGGGGTCAACCCACCACACTGGGTCTGCATTAATGCAATTAATCCTTTGAAGAACTGTTCCAAAGTGATTTCTGCTTGCAATCTAACTGCTTCCACCTCTTGAATTAATCCAACTCATTTAATTATTTGCTGTTACCTTTTTGGTCTGTTCTTGTTNCAGGGTAGAAAGTCCATCTGTTTATCCAGAGCTTTATTTTACTAAGGATTTAGGCAGAGTATTTTGGGGGTTTTTTGGTTTTTTTTTTGTTTTTTTTTTAACTTTTACAGCTAGGACTGACTTTCTAAAATATCATGGCATTATACCAGTATAAAATTATGTAAATTATGTCTCCCTGTATCCACATGACAGTATACGTGGGTTTTTTTAAGAAGCTGAGGGTGGGGAAGGGAATTACTGGCATAACAATTAGTTTAGATATTGTATTTTAGTCCTTATGGATAAAATCAAATAAATTAAAATTTAATTATAAATTATGTGTGTAAAAACTTTAATGTTAGTAAAATGCTTTATTAAAATGTATGCATTGAAACATGAGCTTCTCACTATTTTTATGTTTTGTAATATCATGTACTATAGATTTTTGTACGTGATTTTTATATTTTTGTATATATATTTGTGCATATGCATATAAATATGTTAGATTTCATTATATGGGCATATGTATGTTTATTTTGATATGTGTCTTTTTATACTTTTAGGTTGAATTTCTCTCATGGAGAGGACAAAAAAAACAGTCCTGTGCTCCTTATTTGTAGTTTTTGATATTAGTATAATTTTTTTATTTCGCCTGTTCCCTCCATTTTCTCCTATCACTACCAAACAATGACATCCACTGATCATCCTATGGGTGGATTCAAAGTTCTATTTCTCTGTTTGGGTACTGGAAAATAATATATTCTAGAATAAAGAGCTTTTGTTTTGCAATAACCTCTTTTAATATTTTAAATTTATAGGGATGAAAGATTAACATTTTCAATGATTCTGGATTTTTTTCAGGTGGCATTCATAACTATATGGCCAAATCTAATTCCTGCCCTATATTTTTTGAATCTCTGTTAGAGAAATAACCCTGAGTAAGTTGGTTTAAGATTCACGATCCTTAGAGTAATCCAGAAGGTCACTGATAGTGTCTCTGCCAAAGCTCATTAGGTGGACAGCATCTTAACCCTTATTACTGGGACATCAGTCCAATTCTCACAACAATATCAAAGTATTTTGAAAAAAAAAAATCTAGATTAACTGCAGGTTTCAGAGAAAAGAGAGAAGTCTTGGAGAAAAAAAGGTGCTTTGCAGACTAAAAGCTGTTCAGTTTGCCAAAGAGCAGTTTTAAAGTGTGGTTTTATTACCTTGTGCATTGGAAAGAGATTTCTGATGACAGATTGTTCTTCATGCTATGCAAAAGACATATTGAGATCCAACAGCTGAATGAGGGAGCTAACTAAATTCAAACTATAAATAAAGGACATGTTTGGTTTTTTTTTTTTTGTTTTTTTTTTTTTTTTTAAAAAAAACAAACTATGTTAACTATTCATGGGAAGAATTCAGCTACATGTAGGGTAACTTTTCTGTCAACTGTTGTTTAAATAAAAAATAGTGTGTCACCTCTGAAGGTTCATCTCCCTTTCTATTGACTGAAGAGACAGCAAAGGTCCTAACTGACTCTAAGTGTCCTAAGTTAGGTAAAATAAATTGCAAACTATGAATATCCACTTAAAGACTAAGGTATTCTTCAAGTGTTGTATTCAAGACCAAATTTAGTGCCTTACATGCATCATCCACTAGATGTAAAACAGAAAGTAATTTATGGTCTGGATTTTAAAGGTATTTCTCATGTTGAAGAACACCTATACACATTCTCAGACATAAATCCATGGCTCTATTCTAGTGGTTAGTACTTCACCAATATGACTAAGAGCTTCGTGGTCTACCCTGAAGTTATTTCAAACATCTTAAAACTCCACTCCTTACCTTTTCATTATAATCTATAAGTAATTTTTCTTGCTGCCCCATGGTGCTCTTTTTAACCAAGATCATAAATCAGATTCTCATTGGCTAAATAGATAGCAATCTGAAGAAGGGCTTAGCAGTTTTGTCTAAATTCTGAAGCATTGTACGGGGGATTTGTAGAGGCTCCAGAGAGAGCCTCTTATCTTTCTCCACTATTGTTAAACTTCAAATTTGCATGATAAAAAATATACGTAAAGAAAAAATAAAAGCCCCTTGGGTCTCAATGTAAAAGCAACACTGATGGAAAAAACAACCCAGAAAAAAACAAATTTGCACAAAAAAGAAGGAAAAAAACCCACTAAGGAAAGAGATTACATATACATAAATGCATAAACCTAAAAAGCTGATGGAATATACCAACAAACAAAAACTATCTTACAATGGCACCATGTCCCACAAAGGAAATAAATCATTATCTGTTTTCGTTTGGTGTTCAATAAGGAAACAATTCACTTGTGGAACTATTTCTAATCAGGCAGCCTCTAACAAAACCTTCTGTCTTCTTTTGCCTATTTGGTGTACAAAGATTGATCTGTTCTGCATTCTGAAAGGGATACCAGACAGAAATTATTTTCAACACCGGCTGGCACTGAGCCATGTTGAAAATGATTTGGGAGAAAAACCCTGACTAGTGAAAGGAAAATGATTTAGAAGTCATAATGACAATCCATTAGTGACTCCAAAAAAAGTGGAAACAAGTTAGAAAAAGGAAGCAATGAAGAAAAATAGGACAAGTAATGGAGACAATAACTAATCTGTGTTGTAAGTTAGTGTAATGCATCCCTTGTTCTCTTTTTCTTCCCTTTCATGTTTGAGTACATCAAAATTCTAAGGATAGCTTACATTTACAAGTAGTTTTACATCAGTTAAAAATTGTGGATGTTATAATAAGAGGTTGGGTACATCTAATTCTTGTTCCCCACTCTCCCCGCCCCAAAATCTGTTCCCCAAATAGTATTAGGTCCCAGGTGACTGGTGGTTAGCAAATGTGATGCCCATCTACAAGAAGAGCTGGAAGGAGGATCTAGGGAACTACAGGCCTGTCAGTCTGACCTTGGTGCCAGGGAAGTTCATGAAGCAGATCATGTTGAGTGCCATCACGTGACACGTACAGGACAACCAGGCAATCAGACCCAGTCAGTATGGGTCTATGAAAGGCAGGTCC
>VZTL01042283.1:8065-19079 GCA_013400535.1 Scopus umbretta | reverse complement strand
TCGGGGACTGGCTGGGAATCAGTTCTCGGGTGGGGAGCAATTTCATTGTGCATCACTTGCTTTGTATATCATTATTACTACTACTATTATTTTACTGTATTTTATTTTAATCATTAAACTGTTTTTATCTCAACCCACGAGTTTTCTCAGTTTTACTCTTCCAATTCTCTCCCCCCATGGCACCGTGGGGGCTGTGTGGCGCTTAGTGGCTGGCTGCGGTTAAACCACAACAAGGTGCCAGTGACTGAAAGTATCTACTTTCTAGTTCATATTTTTCAGGCTTGCACAGCATATCTTTTTCCCTATGTAATAAGCTCACATTTTTACCAGCACTGTAACTTCCCTGTAGGAGTAACTACTACACATTAACCACCCAACTTCTAAATGTGGGTCAAGCACTTCTATAAAAATCAAACCTACACCTCTCAAGCTGCAGATAGGCTAGAAGTCAGTAATTAAAGGTTGTTGAAGCCTAACCCATATCATACCTTTTCACTGCTGAAACTTACTGCAAGCCAAATTCACTGGTTCATGAAATTATGGCCTCATTTCTAGTACAGCTCATGGAAGACTAAGTCAGTGATCACTGATGGTAAAAAACGCACAGATGCATTTAACCAGCTTAAAATCACCTATATAAGCCCTAAAATCATCAGAGGAACAAAAAAAATCAGAAGACAAGACTTAGTATCTGCAAGGAGTTTGACGTAGCACAATCAAGTCCTAGTGTTTTTCAAGCCTGTTTTTATAACTTTCCTATGAGTGAAAGTCCTTAAAAAAACCCAGGTTTGCCTTTATAAATTAGTGGAAATAGCAACATTAAAAGGAAGACTTTACTACAATATTCAAATACACTTACATAACTACAGCATTCCTCTAGTAAGGGATACAACACAGTACATGAAGAGAATAACTAAAAATTTATTTAAGCATAATAAAAATTACGAACAAGTTACATATGTTTATTCTACAGAAAATAATTCCAGACTAAGCACAATGCATACCAGAGAACATCAAGTGCTGTTCCAGAGAGATAACAGCAGCTTTTAGAAAATACATCAGCACTAGCTGTGCATAGCACTGAAAATACTACCATAACAATTTTTAAAATACACTGAAAGTCTACCAGATTCCACATGGTAACAACTACCTTTGGTTTCAAAGTTTTTTATTTTTATCTGAATGGTACTGAATGGGAAATGGGAAAATGATTCAAAGGTACCTGGGAAACTTCCTTTATTACACTGACAGACTAATATCATTACTTTGACAAAGCAAACAATGGGATTTAGGGAGGCTCATACCAAAAAAATTCTCAGGAACAATACTCATGGCAAGAACTAAAGGAAGCATAGATGACTAGCATGGCTGCCAAGAGCAAAAGGAGAGATAATATTAATTTCAAAAGCGTGAAGTTCTCACTAAGGAGTCCACACGTCATAACAAACATGTCTAATGATATCCTAAGCAATAGGACAACACAAGCAGTTTCAAATGCAAATAAGCACAAGGAGAGCAACTATGGCTTGTTGTTTTTTTTTTTTTTGGGGGGGGGGGGTTGTTTGGTTGGTTGGTTTGTTTTTTTTTTAAACAGACTATCAACATGACATGTCTACTGACCAGTTTCACTTTGAACCCAATAAGTTCACATGGATGCACTGAGTTTGTTTTCAACAGGTTTAGCAAAGCAGAGGGACTGTTTGAAAGCTGGCAAAAAGTAGTGCTGCGACTTTTTTTCTCCCCCCTTTCCTAGAGAGAAGGCTCCTTCATTAGATGTAATTGTTAAAAAACCTTTACACAAAGGTTCCAGAGTTAGGTAGTGTATCATAACACTTCTGCGTAAAGGCACAACTTAAATACCTGAGACATTAATGTGACCACTGGTTACAGGATTACACACAGATAATGATTTACCATCATGTGGACTGTTCTCCCACAAATCACAGCATGCTTTAATAAACTAGTGCACCATGTAATGCATTTTTTTTCTTTCAGATTAACACATAAGGATACAAAGAACTACAAAACAATATTTCAATATGCTTTCTTCCTTAACTCTTCAGTACAAAAGGCAGTGTTTTTGAACCAACATTTGGAACAGATAATTAATGTCAGCATTTAAGTTAAAACCGCTGTAAAAAATAGCTTTGTCTTACCATGACTGTGGGCAGTTCCTGGGCTGAGAGACGGTTGGAATAACTCTTTGGTTGGAGTAAAATAGGCTTCTTTCCCCTGACGCTGGCTCATTTTTCCTGGAGTTAAAAGCTGTGATTCATCGCTGCTTGTTACCACTGCTGAAATACAAAATGGATGCTCATTCATTGATGTTATGTGCTTGTGCATAGATTTCTATTAACAACTTCACTATTTATGAAACTGGTATTCAAATGCTGTCTTGCGAAATTTTTAATTCTAGAAAATGATGATTTCAAACCAGAGATTTGCTTTGGACAGGACAGCAAAAAGGAGCTGACAAGACTGGTCTAAGACATGAGGTAGAAGATGAAAACAAAAATAAAGAGGAGGTAAGAAAGGCTGCTATTGAATACAGATACAGCACTGAGTTGTTACTTAACTTCAGAAATGCTGCTTTCTTCACCACTTTCGTAATGGTGAAAGTTTGTTTAACTAGCCACAACACAACCAACCCAGGAAACAGCTTGCCAGATCAAGCTGTGCCACCACCGCAGAAAGCTAACATGAACGTATGTATGGACATCACAAGAAACAAGTCTTATTAATAAAGATGATGTATAGACTCTGTCAAGGGGAAAGGTTTCAAACAGAAGAGTTACCCTCCTTGGATCTTATCAGTCTGAAAGACTTGTTTGATGTCTTCTAGTTATTTGTGCGATCACCTGGCCAGCCATCCTGTTTATGGTGTCTATATTTCCTTAAGCCGCACACAACAAAACAGTACCTTTTCTGACAGTGGAAGAATGGCTGACTCAGTAACACCTGCCCTGTGGAAGTAGATATACTGACAAAAAGAGATCAGAGGGGGAAACAAAAGATGCTTACTAAAGAAGAGCCTGCCTAAAAGATTGGGACTTATGACATGGCTCCTTTTAAGAGTTCCCAAGCTTTCCTTAAATAGTTTTAAAAGTTCAGTAGAAGATCTAGTCTAAACAACCAAGTTCCATTTTCTGGACGGAATCTGCAAAGTACAGAGGCCCTCCTTGTAGCTTTATTTCTACTATTATTACAGTAACAGATGGAAACATTTTTTTCAGCAAAGCCTAGCATAAACACAGGGCAGTATGAAGAATGCAAGGATGCCAGAACACACACCTGTACTATTTTTCTACATCAGATAAACTATCTAAAGCTCTGCTCCAGACAAACTATACCCTATGCAGACTACTGCTCAGGAAAAATACATGAGGACATGGACAAGGGAGGTAAACAGCTCATTTTACCAGTTCAGAGTTCAAGTCTGTCAATGCCAGGTGGCCGATACTTCAAAGCAGTGACTGACTGTGCTCTACTTGTAGTACCACCAAACTAGCTTTTTATTTTCCTGCAGCTACAAGTAAGGGGAAAGGGCGGGAGCAGGTGAGTTGCTCAAGCCTTGGGAAGGGACTGCACCACAAAAAGTCCTCTATCTGAGCCGAAAAATAAAAGGGGGACTAGAAAACAGTTGCTTCGCAGGCTTGCACAAAACGGGTCCCTTTGAGGGGGATGAACTATACTCGTTTTAAAAATGTTTGAGGTGCACTGAAGTAGCACCAACTTTCAATCAGCTAGCTGACCGCAGCTCTCCAGGAGCCACTGGTCATTTAGCTCCACAGGAATGGGATTTCAGGGCCCCTCCCGCAGGTGCCCCGGCGAGCCCCCCACCGTGGGCAGCTCGCTAGCTCCAGGGGTGGGCACTCCATGGGTGGACATCTCGCCTGCCGCACCGCCAGCCACGTCGGAGACCCGCTCTGCAGCAGGAATTGCACTAACAACCCTTCCTCGAGTGATGTGTGCAGAAGGCTCGCGTCTGAACAGGCAGCGTGCAGCACCCCTAACTATGTTTAAACTTTAAGCTTTGGAAATTTCAAAGTTTTTTTTAAGCTGCCAAGATGCGATCATTTCTCAGGCAGCACTGGTCAGTAATTTGGAGTGTAAGCAAGCCCTGCACACGAGTTTTACCACGGCATGAACTGAACTCAGCGATGTTAACTCAGTAACACCCACAGGCTTCCTTACAAGCTCCAAGTTCACTATTGAATTCATACCCCTTTGCTAGGCTGCAGACTCAGCTTCGGTCCCGCAAAGACTGCTAGCCGTGTCAGAAAGCCTCCTGTCCTACAAAACACAGTTTATGTATCACCTAACATAGAATACCTTGTGGTAAGCACTTTGCATGCCTGGGGATTCAAGATGAACTTCTTAAATCAAGTGGGCTTTTGAGAAATTCAATCTATAAAGCTGCAGGATGATTAGCAGGACAGTTTTTAAATGTCCTTTTTATACAAAGCATTATAAAAGTACTAAACAAATGGAAATAAATCAGTTAAGAACGTAAATGTCTATCCACACTGTAGCAGCCACTAGGAAGATGTTATCCCCCTCCTTCAAAATGCCTCATCCTGATGCTCAGACGTTTGCTTTGGGGTGACAGCAAAGACAAGGCAAGGCAGAATGTACCTGTTGCTTGGAATAGGGGAGACTGCAGAAGATTACTAAGAGGCTTTCATCTTTTTTTTCTCTAAAAGACTAATGACCTGATTTTTACAGGTGCCTGTGTAATCACAACTGTAAAATCAGCAGGACCTTCAGGCAGTTAACAAGCTCTGTAAAGATATGCCTTAAGCACCTTATGGCAAGAGCTCTGGAACCATAAAAGACAGAGATGGAAACAAAGCAAGCTATTAGAATGCAAAAGAAAAAGTACTTGGAAAGAAGAGAGGAGGGGGGAAAATTATGCCAGTAACAAACCTGAGTTTTTAAGACGTCATTAAATCAAACACCTACCACTTGGAAGCAGATCTTTTTAAGAGAGTAGATTTAATTAGTACTATTAGTGGATAACTCAGCAATTTGTAGAGACTCATTGGCTGCTGTTTATAGGTTCTGATGGACTGATTTTATAAAAAATGTATGGTACATACTTAAGTCATCATTTACTGACAATGTTTGATGGTCCTATAGCTAATTTTGAACTCATTTGAAGCACAGAATTATTTTATCCTGGAATTTCATTACATTTGCAGAATAAAACCAACAGTGACACTGAAAGAAAGCAATAGTCATTTACTCTAGCGACCTTGCTCCTTGTGAAATAAAAGTTAGCATGAATGTATAAATGATGTTCCTAGTCAAATGTGTTTTCTTATTTGCCCAAAATACCAAACTGAAACTTACAGAGTTTAAGATTCATGTGTTCCCATGAACCTGCAAGTACCTCAAAAACCACACACAGTTTCTGACTAATCTTCAAAGCACACTTTCTAGTGAGTTTTGGTGAGGACAACCAAAATACTACTTTTTTTTTTTTTTTTTTTTTAAATGTTCCTGGAGAATGCCTCACCCTATGGAAATGATCTGAGGGCTGGAACACCTCTCCTATGAAGAAAGGTGAGAAGGCTGGGGTTGTTCAGCCTGCAGAAGAGAAGGCTCCAGGGAGACCTTATTGCACCCTTTCAATATATAAAGGGGGCTTATAAGAAAGATGGGGAAAGACTTTTTACCAAGGCCTGTAGGTACAGGAAAAGGGGCAATGGTTTTAAACTAAAAGAAGATAGATTTAGCTTGGAAATATGAAAGAACTTGTTTTACAGTGAGGGTGGTGAGACACTGGAACAGGTTGCCCAAGGAAGTTGTGGATGTCCCATCCCTGAAAGTGTTCAAGGTCAGGTTGGATGGGGCTTTGAGCAACCTGATCTAGTGTAAGATGCCCCCGCCCACAGCAGTGGGGTTGGACTAGATGACCTTTAAAGGTCCCTTCCAACCCAAACAGTTCCATGATTCTAATTCTCCTTAGGTTTCACATGCCATCTCCACAACTTGAAAGACAGATTTGGTGGGCATATGCTCAACGTCTCTAACAAGACATACACTAGCATTGCCAACTGCTCCTTCCCACTCAAAGGCCTCAAAGTGGTGATTTATTTTTAGACTTTCACTCAGGCTTCAGAGCACTCATCCAAGAAAAAGATCATCTCCGTTCATCCCCTCCTTTACCTGAGTGAGTTTAAAGTCATACCATCTGTCTCCTTAAAGATGAGTAGAGGGTTATTTTAGAGAAGAAACATCACTCATTAAAAACCAAAGCCTTCTCGCGACTCTTTGGAGGGCACATTTCAATACCAACAGAACTATTAGAGCTGATAATACATACTTTGTTCAATTTCCTCATACTGGCCATAAAATTACTAATATATAGTTTGTCAGTAAGATTCATGCATCAGAAGAAACACAAATTGGGGTCTTTACAGCCAATTTATTTAATCAGATAAAGCTATGAAAAAGAAAATATCTGAAGTGGCAGATTCCCAGTTCTTCTGTTTCTATAATGAGCATGTGAAAGTACCTACAATCTTGAAAACAGCACAAGGACATCAGATATAGGAAAAGTTTTATTATAATTCAGTTCTGCATTATTTTTTCATGTGATATCAGCTAAGACCATGCACGGATTTCTGCACAGATTTCTCACCAAAAAGAAAGAATTTGTGCCGGCATCTTTCCCTTCCTCACATATGCAAAGTCTTAATCCCAGGCAAAATTATTCTGCCAATCATACGATCATACTAAGGCCCATGAACCAATGGCACTAATAAGTTTTTGGCTGCGTGCACACAGATACATACACGCACTACAGTTTTCCCTATCACTGCACCAGATCAAATCCTTATTTGAGTATTAGAGTATTTACACCTGTCAATTTCTGAAGATGTAAATTTATTGAAATTAAGTGAACCATATAGCGCTATAAACAGACAAACTCAAAAATAAAACTGTTTCTGAACTATTATTCCCATGTCTCTATTATCTATACTACAATAACGTTTGAAGGTTTCATTTCAAATTGATAAATATACATTTTTCTCTTCCAGGTAAGTAATTGAAAAGATTTATTTTTTTCTAGCCATGACTGGGAGAGGTGAAGAATAAATTTGTCCCACCAAAAAAAAAAATAATAAAAAAAAAAGGTTAACGTAGGGAAACATTTAGATGAGTAGCATGCCAGGTAAAATACTTTTCCAACAGTAAATTTTCACTGTACTTCAGCTTCTCAATTACAATACAGATGAAAACTTAGTATTTAGCCCAACAGCCTACATGCAAAGATATATGCTAACTATTATGAAAATATGTGCAAACGTACTACAGGAGAGGGGAGTCACTTACTTGATGGTCCATGAGAGTCTCTGTTATCACCATGATGCTGTGTACACATACAATTGAAGAACGAAGAACAGCAAACAAAAAAATCCAGGCCAGGAAGAAGCAAGTGCGCAAAAGCAGCAGCAGTGGGAAAGAACGACAATGAAAACAGTGTTAGTTCATAACTAAAATACAACATGCACCTCAATACCAAAGGCAAGACCTCAAGAGACTTAGCAGTTCAGAAAAGTGGAAGCAACAAACCGACAAATACGCTTATAGAGAAGCCATTATTAGAAGCCATCATCGTATATGGTTAGTAAACAGCAACTGCCCCAACTGCTGGTTTTGAGTGGAACCTCTCCATCAGCAATTTAGTGCTCATATGACTTGATACACAAAATATTTTAAGAAATTTTTAGCTGGAATGTCGTCAGAAGACTAAGGCTCTGAAGAAAGCTGAAATAACACAAAATTTGGTTCCAAAACAGCTCCACTTTCAGACAGGTGTTTTGGAAAGACAAAAACTTTGAAGCCATCAGTAATGTGCAAGCACCCACTAATGCCAGATCCAAGCCAAACTGCTTTTGCACACAAACACAAACTTAGAAGCCACAGATTCAGTTCCTCTACAAGCACAGGTAACATTTTAAATTGCTTAGGATGCAAGACAAGCAGTGCAGTTTTATATTTAAGAGGACATTTTATGTCAAAGTATTTCTAAAGAATCAAGTTGTGTAAAAAATTACCTCTGTCCCATTGAAAGCATCAAATATAGGCACTACAGGATAGTAATTACACAGTAATAGTCTGTACTTCTTTCTGACATTTGATCTGGAATCTTTTATAAATCATTGCTACCCGAGGCCACAATCACGGCTAAGATCCCACTGTGCTCAGCTATGTACAGATCTAAGGTAAGTTCCACCTATGTCTTAAAGGATTTACTTTGAAACCCATTAATAACAGAAAAGGAGGAGAAAACAAGCATACTGATCAGCATGAACATTTCCTCCTCAAAAATAAAATAAATCCAAACATGCTCTATCATCTATGTCCCAAACAAAAACCTTCTGCTCCATAAAGGAGAGAAATCCTTGCCCTGCTTTAAAGAGGATCCAATCTTGCCTCTCTGTTATCAAGACTAAACAACAGAAACGTTTAAAAAAAAAAAAAAAAAATCTTAGCAAGCAGGAGTCTTGTCTTACACTCCTGATCAAAAAACACGGATTTTTATTCCTCACAGCTGCCTAGGGGTGTTAAAGTGGAATAGGACTTGATTAAACAAGAGAAGCTGAAATAAATTATAAGTACATTTGGTAAACAACCTTCTATCCCTGTCAGAGACTAAATTTAGGTCAAAGAGTGAAACACTGTTAAGAGAACCCATGAACTTACCAGACAGGTTTAGGTACTAGTACATGAAATGCATTCAAGAATTCAATGATTTTCAAGGCAAAGTGTTTCTTTTTAATGTACAGGTAACATACTGCAGACCAGGAAACAATTTGTGTTCGGACTGGAACTGTATTACCCTATGCTGGTTTTAGATTCAAGAGAACAGTGACTGATAAGAGAGCAAGATAAAGGAGTCTGCAGTAACTGTACAGAGAGCCAGCAACCGACTGAAGGGCAGGGAACACCACTGTTCCGCACTGGTCTGCTTTATTGCACGCTAGAAGTTGGAAAGCAAGAGAAGAGAACTGGAAAAATAAATTGTTATCAGACATGTAGGATCAGAAGTTTCTGAGACTCGGACAGCGTGCTCACTCGCAGTGCATACTTACGCGTTGAAGAAAGAGAGTGAAAAAGCACGGTAGCAGGTCCTGTCTCGCTGCCTGCCTCTCAAGCAGCTTTGACCAAGATACAACATGACACCACAGAACAGGGCAACCTGTCACCCGAGACGATGCAGGGGCTTTTTATGTAAATATTTTAGCATTGCATGGTTAATCCTATGAACTGGTACAAACAGCTCCTACGCCAGAGGCTGAAACACAAGCCTGTCTAACTCTGTCCCTGATCTTCTCCAACAGACATTCTGTTTACACACCAAACTGCCTCCGTTGCTGGTCAACCTCCTCTCTTCATTAGAACTATTTGGGCCTGTGTATTTCCCTAAAACCTGCAGACTATAAATTTCTAAATATTGATGCAAGATATTAAGATACTGCACTGAGACTATTTTGGCCAAAAAGACCTCTTCATGTTCCAATAGCCTATTGCACCTCTATCATCTGCAATTCATACCACCGCAGGTCAGGGATTCAAACCCCTAAAGGAACCAAACATGACAGTTTTACTACTTCGGTGTTTTCTCTGAAAAGAATGCTCTTAGGGCATTCCTGTCCATCATCTCCCACAATTTTTATCCTAAATATACAAAATTAGGAGAAACATACACTTACTTCCAGAGACACAGCCTATCCTTATTTTCACATTTATTTAATTGATGACTTTGATTACAGATTACAGAACAAGTCCTTTGACAAGGGAAGTTCTCAACACTACATGATTGATTTAGCTTCTGTGGAGGCACATTTAGTTAAAAATGTTACTACCAAAACATAGAAAACCTAGCCCTCCTCCCAGTACATTTTTAGATTAAGACTAAGGAATAAAACCAGCAATACAAACCATCACATGAGACAGGAGCCATAATTCCGTTTTCATACAAAAGCAGCTCTGTTCTTCAGAAAAGTACTATTTTTAGACATTCATTTCTCAGAAATAAAGCTTATAATAACTGCTACTAAACCTAAAATTCTATCTGCCAGCTTGTCCTATAAAACAAACTCCTTTTCCTGTTGAATATTAGGGTAAAAGCAAAAACGTATGTCACGCTAACAAGTCTGAATCTCACACTACAAAAGGTAAGTTTGTTAAAAATACTTACTAGACTTACAACCTAAACCTACAGCTAAATTCTTAATCTTAAATGCATGTTTTAAAGCCAAGTTAGAGTTTTCACCCTGCTGAAGACAGGCTTTTCCTGAAAGCAGCCTCTAATACATGTAAATCACTAAGATTAATCATGTCACATTTAAATGCAGGACCACTAACCCATCCTGCAAAGCTGATCAGGAAAAAGGGCCTCTATTCTATGCTCTAAGGAAAAAAAGGTACTTTTATGTCTGCTGAAATATTTAAATAGCAAGGACTGACTGTAAAAGTTATATCAAAGACAAAGTATTTATGAAATACATGTTCTGGTAAAAATTAGAGCCAACTAGAAAGTTTTCTAAAAAACTCATTTAGAAAAAGAATGGTTTACACCAAACATTCCCATATAATGCTCTGAGTTCTGGGCCACTGAGGCTTGTTTAAATTAAATTATTATTTTATAGAAAAATAGGCAATAACTGTTCTGAAACAAGAACTCAAACCAGCGTCTAATATTTTGCACTACTTTAATGTTGCCAGACTACAAAAATAGTGTGCTGAGCTGTCATAAAATTTGTGTTCAGATACAGTGTATATAAACCTAATCATCAGACAGGAAAAGCATTTCATGCAAGACTTTTCTCCCTAGACTGATTCTGGAAAGTAAAGCCCACAATATTAAGTTCTGTGATCTCCTTCTCTGTTTTTCTTTTACAGGCAAGCTAAAAACACAGTAGAAAGCTGACATCCCTAAAAAGGGCTTTTACAGGTACCTCCTAGAACCCCCCCCCCCCCCAATGACTTAAACCATGTA
>VZTL01042282.1:10867-51127 GCA_013400535.1 Scopus umbretta | reverse complement strand
TCTTCTCCTCTAATGCTGAGTAATGATCCCCAGATTGTCTGAAATTAGGTGAAGACCTAACCTCTTCTTTTTTTTTTTTAACTTCAATTAACCATTAACACTAACATTATGCCAAAAAGTCATTATGATTACTTCAGCAGAAACTAAGAAGCAAAATTAACATCTGTATTACAAGACTCAAATCTTACAATGCAAAAGCTTACAAGGGGTTTATCAGCCCTTTCACACAAAAATCCTTTTCTTGGGAAAAAAAAAACAGGCAAAGAAATGAAAAGATACCATCTTGGTGGAAAACTCATGAAATCACAATTCAAACAATTTCATAACCCAAACTTCCTTACTGATGTATTTATTGAAACCTATAGACAGTTTCAGTAGTATTTTGGTTACTTTTCTCCATGTATATTTTCATCACTTCCACAGTAACATTACCAGTAGAGACTGAATTTTTAAGCGTTTTTTTAACAGAATCATTGATATTGCAACAACTCACCTCACAAATGTTTTGCAATAATATCTGTACGGTCAGCTGTCAAACTGCCCCCATCATCCCATCCAAACACAGCCCAATCTGTCATACCCCAACCTGTTCTGCTACCTAATTAACAAAAACCAAACTCCTTACTTGCATTAAACGTATATCATCGCACAGTTTCTACTCCCACTTTTGTTATACTAACTAGCAGAGTGCCCAATGCTAATCTGTTGGAGCCCAGTTCTTCTCTACTTGCATGACTACCACTGCTAATGGGAGGGTAAACATGGTGATGCCAATATCCAGTCTCTCTTTCAAGCTGCCCTGTTCGTCCATCGTGTCTGGGTTGTTTGGATTGCTCTGGATGGCAGGGATTAACACAAAATGTCACTTCCCTGCTTCCAGCTCCCTTTCAGATCTTACTGTTATTTACTGCATGTATCATCAGTCTGACTAAATTCTCGTGTAACTCAGTCTTCATATATATTGTCTTC
The DNA here is from genome assembly GCA_013400535.1 of Scopus umbretta. Classification (NCBI taxonomy): domain Eukaryota; kingdom Metazoa; phylum Chordata; class Aves; order Pelecaniformes; family Scopidae; genus Scopus; species Scopus umbretta. The sequence goes on along the minus strand of VZTL01042282.1, from coordinate 50,158 downwards.
ATAACTTGCTTTCTTGATGTTTTCACCTCTTAAAGGATTATTCTTGATTTTTTTTAACTTTTGTTTATTCAAAATATTTATAGATTTTTCTATCATTTAACTCAATTCCTTTACTGATCTGGCTTTTTCAGAAGTCTTGGCAGGTTTGCACTTTTCTTGTATTCTATTTGTGTCATTGCTAGCCCAACTTCTCTTTGCATGTCTGCTTTGCAGTTCTCTGCTCCATGCTTTTTATTGCTTCTTTAAATATTTGCCATCCAGGTTATAATGAGATTTTTTTTTTTTCCATGATGCACAGATACCTCTATACTTGCTGTAAATAGCAGGGTAAATGTTCTGAGCTGGCCTTTAAATTCCTGCAGGCTCAAAGTGAGTAAAGCATGAATCATGCACTGAAGAAAGGTTCAGGGGGTTTAGTCGAATATACTCTCAGTCTCCTACTGTTAATTTATTTAAGTGGGGAGTCACATCCCTTGTGACAGTCTAAGTCTCTCCGGCTCCACTCGTACAGGGCTTTTGGATCCCGGATTTATTCCCCAAGTCTCCTGTCCAAGACTTGTACACAGGCAGAGGAAATCTAGATACATCTTTGCAATCTGCTTAAATTTATCTGACAGGTAGGTCTGTCATCGACCTCTGCCTCTCACTGCCAGCATCTTCTTCAGTATGTTTAATGTTGTAGCGAACATGCTCACTGCATCCTTGTTCTGTTATATTTGCTCTCCCTTTGTATCATGTTTCAGGCTACATATCAAGGAAGGATCTGCCCTGTCCCTGTGCTAGGCTTCTCTAAAAGGATGCCACTGTTGTACTCTGTTACAAGATGTTCCATGTGCTTTAAATAATTTTGCCTGCCATGCTGGGGCTTTGCAGGGGGTGACCTGTTTTTTTTTTTTTTTTCTCTCCTGTTAATCTTCCTCTGATAACTTGAGCATTCAGTCAGTGTTAGAGAGCGGGATTGAAGCATCAAAGATGAGAAGTACTCAGAAATTTGAGAAATTAGAGCCTGGGTAAAGGAAAGAGGGAGAGATTCAAATTTCTACCATGGGAAAGAAAAGCAGAACTCGGCCTCTTTTGTGCATGGAGCGGCAGCAACCAGCCAGATAACACAAACATCCTGGCCCATCAGTGCACATATAGCTTGAGCTCAGCTGCTGCACCATCACCTCCAAACAGGTAGGGGAAGATTTGTACTATTGAGCATAAGGACTAAGAAAGTAGAATTCATTTGTAGACTTAATGTATTCTGCTGCACAAGGATCTCCTTCTTTTTCCTAGTCTAATATCTATCTTTACCATATTTAAATTGTGAGCTTCTGAAACACACAAAGAAGTTTTTCAGTCTCTCTATCCATATAGATACTGATGCTTTCTTTTCTTGGAGAGTATTACCACTAAACTAATTTACAAGAAGAAAATGCATTTGTTACATATAATGTTTAAGATTTGCTGCATTTCTAATACTCTTTCAAGATTAATCAAATTTCTACCTGTATAGCAGTAAAGAATAGCATCCTTTCTTATCAAGTAATCTGTAGGCAATTGAAAGATTTCTTTAACCTCAAAAGTATTTCTATCCAACATAAAAACTAGTCATAGCTATGTACCTAGGATTTGTATCTTTTTTTTAATCATACGAAGAATTAATTAAGGATTCAGAATAACACAAAAAAGGTTTAAAATATTTTTCTATAAGGAAAATCTCTTATTGTCTGAAAATTCCAAAATATGATTCTGTCTCCACTCAAAGAAACCCACTGCAGTTCAAGGATTTTTCTTAAGCCGTTTTGGTGTTTATTTAGGGCTATTGAATAATACAGACTTGGCCAGGCAGATTTCCCATTTTAAGCCTATGACTTGATCATGAAAAAATGTCCTGTTCAGTACTGACACACACTGAGTTTTCAAATACCCAGTCGCTATGTAAAACAGTCTGCAAAATTCCAGCCTAAACGTAAGTGGCTAGCTGCCTTCCAGTTGCTAATAAACCTCTGTGTTAGACTTAACCAGTGCACTTTCACCATTACAAGTGAACCCCTCCCCAAAAGAAACACTAAGAGGGGATACGGTTTGCCTAATCTAGCCACTAAACCTGCACCTACCTTTTAAGCTCTTCTTTTAAAGGGAATAGTTTCCTGTGGAACACTTGGAAAGGGGTAGGTATCCTGCTAGCCTCTGAAAGGACATCCAGACTGCCTTCAATTTTGGTGCCTGGATGGCTGATTTATTTTCCATTTGTTTACCTCAAGTTTGTTTTGGGGTCCTTTTTTTTTTTTTTTCATTTGGGGGGGGTTGGATTTTTTGATTTTTTTTATCAAAAGCAGGTGATGCACAGGAGTGAAAACTCAAGCATTTTTACAAGTTAGGGGAAAAGAGTCTCCCTTGTATGTAATACTAGGTCTTGTTCCCCATTATGAATTAATACCAGCATAAGGAGTTAGAGGTAACTCCTACATTCCTTATGCAAGCAAAATTACAAATTAATTGGAAGTTGCCTGAGGAAGACATACAAGATCAAGATGATTAACATTCTAGCTAATTCTTGAGCCACCTTTCTACTGGAAACTAAATGCATTGCTTTGTTTTAGTTCTTAGTATTTTGTCTTTATATTGCTTTTGTCTTGTTCTAGCATTTCCTTTGGCTGAGGCTTTGTGAAAATTACACTAAAGAAGCAACACCGACTATTTTATTAAAAAGTAATGGTGAAAAGATCAAATAAAGGCTTCTTTCCCCATTAAGTCTTGTGTAGAACTGCATTGCTTTCACTGGAAGCAGAATGTAGCCTCAAAATGTAGAGCGCCAACCCCATCCTCAAGCACTGCAGACATCAGTTGCTACTGTAATGCTCCTTAAAATTCAGGGCTTGCTGACAAAACTGTTGATTTATTTTAAGACTACAGAGCTAGAATAACTATTGGCATCAGTATCTTGGCAATTTTTCTTCAGATTATCTACATGGATATGTAGAAATCTGGTATACACATTATTGTTTGGAAAACAATACATGGTACTTCTGCATAACAAATTTCAGAAGCTGAGACTCCTCCTAATAAGTTTAAAATAACCATTAAAATTGCCTACAATATAGCCACATTAAGTAGAAGACATTACTATGTTTACACTTTCAAGTAGGAAACCAAGTATATCAGTTACTCAGCTGATATTCACATACTGCTTTCAAAACTACAAGGTTATCAGATATATTGAAGATCTAACATTTTTATAACAAATCTGGTAACAAGTTAAATGGCAAGGGTGGATCACAATGAATCTAAATTAATCCAGCTGCTGCATCTTGCTGTCATATTTTAGGTAGTATTGATGCATTGCAAAAAAAAGCAGCGGCATTTTTTTTCTAGCATATAGTGTCCCAAATGCTTTCAAAGTGAGAGCGTTCTCTTTATACATATTTAGTTGCTTACATGGGTATCTGCATGGTATTACACGCTTCAGTGCCTGCAGTTTTGCCTTCCCAGTGAACTGTATACAGCTGAATATGGGTACAAATGATGGCAGATATCTAATTACATATTGAGGCTGAGTACATGTGGAACTGTGGAGAGCTTCGCTGATTTATGATGAATATGATGATCTCTGCATTAAGTTGACACTCCATGCTAGTGGGAGAAAGTTCTTCCAAGGTCTTCTAGACCAGACTTTAGGCAAAAGTGGACTTTGAAAGTAGAACAAAGCAAAGACTAGTCAGGCAGGTACAACGGTTACAATGGCAGCTGACACAGCTAAATATCACTGGTAGCATTTCTCTTTGCCCTTGCTGTTCTCTGGCAGCCTGACTACTCTTTGGATTCCTCCCTCTCTCAATTGCATAGTGCAGAGTGCACACACTTGTCTGCCGTCACCTCACAAGGAAAGCTATCAAGTAATGGGCACCTATAGGCGGATTCTAGAGGGCAGAGAAATAAAACAAAATGAGCATAGTTTACCTGCAGCAAAATGGTCAATTGCACATCAAAATTACTGAATTTTCCATTTCAGAGCTCCAGCCAAGTCTTGTTTTAGAATAACAGAAAATTCACGTATGTTAAAGCTGCTGTAGTTTACAATCAACTACTCTTTCAGAGATTTTTTCAACAATTCTGAAGACTGGAAGTCTCAAGGCAACACAGGACATTCTTTCTGCTAAGTCCACAGCTGAGGGGTCATATAGCACAAAGAGCTCTCAGAGTGGTTTAGTTTGTGTGCTGTAGTTTGAACTGTTTGTTGTGTTCCAACAAAATTGTTTGATATTTTATTGATTAATAAAAGTTTCTGTCTTTTCTTTGTTCCCTGTACTGGCTCTCTATTGAATGCACAGTATTTCTCTTAAACTTGAGTACAAACAAACTTCCATGGCCAAAGGATCACCTAAGATTGAGGTCAACAATTATTATCCTCAGGAATAAAGCATCTTTCTAACAACATAAAAGATGACAGGGGCTTGGAGAGGCAGTTTTCCATGCTTTCCATGCATAGAAATGCTTTTAAAAATAAAACAACAACACACAGCAACAAAGCACTAAACTTCACATATAGCTCTCCCTCTGACAAGATTATGAGAGAAAGAACCAACTGTGTGGAACAAATTCATAATATTGCATGTATCCCTAGAAGTTGCCTGCACAATAGAGAGATGAGGCTAGTTCTGGTGGGCTGATCCTGGCTAGATGCCAAGTGCCCACCAAAGCTGCTCTATCACTGCCCTCCTCAGCTGGACAGGGGAGAGAAAATATAACAAGAGGCTTGTGGGTCAAAATAAAGACAGGGAGCGATCACTCACCAATTAAGATCATGGACAAAACAGATTCAATTCTGTTATGTTCCCAAATTAATTTCAGGGAAATTAATTACATTTATTGCCAATCAAATCAGAACAGGTTAACGAGAAATAAAACCTGAATCTTAAAACACCTTTCCCCCACCCCTCCCTTCTTCCTGGGCTCCACTTCACTCCTGATTTCTCTACCTCCTCCCCCCGAGTGGCGCAGGGGGATGGGGAATAGGGGTTGCGGTCAGTTCATCACACGTTGTCTCTGCCACTCCTTCCTCCTCAGGGGGAGGACTCCTCACACTCTTCCCCTGCTCCAGCATGGAGTCCCTCCCACAAGAGACAGTCCTCCATGAACTTCTCCAATGTGGGTCCTTCCTATGGGCTGCAGTTCTTCACAAACTGCTCCAGCATGGGTCCCTTCCACAGGGTCACAAGTCCTGCCAGCAAACCTGCTCCAGCATGGAGCTCCTCTCTCTCCACAGGTCCACAGGTCCTGCCAGGAGGCTCCTCCAGCATGGTCTTCACATGGGGTCACAGCCTCCTTTGGGTGCACCCACCTGTTCCAGCGTGGGGTCCTCCACGAGCTGCAGGTGGATATCTGCTCCACCGTTAACCTCCATGGGCTGCAGGGGGACAGCCTGCCTCACCATGGTCTTCACCAGGGGCTACAGGGGAATCTCTGCTCTGGTGCCTGGAGCACCTCCTCCCCCTCCAGCTGATGTTGCCCAGCAGTTTTTGCCCTTCTTAAACATGTTATCCCAGAGATGCTACTACCATCACTGATGAGCTCGGCCTTGGCCAGTGGCAGGTCCATCTTGGAGTCAGCTGGCATTGGCTCTATTGAACACAAGGGAAGGTTGTAGCAGCTTCTTACAGAAGCCACCCCTGTAACCCCCTCGATGGTATCAAAACCTTGCCACGCAAACCCAATACATTAGTACAAAAAACAACATAGGACAAAACCCTATATGGTGCACGAATAGTTACTGCATAACAATAAAATATTTGTTAATAGAAAAAACTAAATATATCAGAAGAGTAATAAAAGAAAAGCTATATTTTGTTTTGGCTAAAAAGTCCAGTTAGTTGAAGATTTAATGGAATGAGAAGGACAATGAGAAAATCAGGTAATTGGAAATGTGCTCTTCTGTGACAGTAACTCACACTTAGGTTTTAAAAGTCCACTTTTTAAAAGGTCCACTCTCAAGGACCTCTTGCATGGAGGTGAGCAGAGAATTTCCTGCATCAGAACACAGTTTTATGGCAGTGACAGAGCTGCCAGTAGCCCTTTGGTAGCAAGTGGTGAGGAGACAGCACAGCCTCCGTCTTATACCTCCTCATCCAATGCTGACCGATCTCATTGCCTCGCAGGAGGGAGCAGGTGATACTCTCAGGGAACAGAGCCAAGAGCATTAATTTATTTACAGGCCTTGGAACATCTCATTTTTGCTTTGTATGCCCACAGCAGCCTGCAAATTCTACACAGGGCACTAAGATAGCCAAAGCTGTAGGAGTGGAGTACACAGCAGGCAGTCTCAGAAAGGGCGGGACAGTCCCAGGTATCTTCAGAAGTACGCTGGTTGGGCTGCCATCCCTACCTCCTGTCTCCTCATCCACCATCCCCGTTCAGTTACATCATCTCAAGTCCACTCTGACAGTTTTTGGGCCTCAGGAACTAGTGGTGCTCATTTTCCCCATCCCCCCCAGTATTTCCTTCCCCCAGTCTCTCCCTTGCATAGGCAGCGCTTGTGTTACTGGCTGCACAGATTCCCCAGCTCCAAATACGTGGACATCTCTCACTTGTAGGTAGCAGTCATTCAGTAGTTGGAGTAATAGTAGTAGCCCCACCCCCAAACAGCCTGGTGTCCTGGACAATGCCACCATAGTTCGCTTTTTTCCCCTCACTCGCAGCCCCATAGCCAGCCCCATTTCTTCCCACACTTCTTTTCACCAGCACCACGTTCGCCATCTCCAGGCACTCCCCGTTCAGCAGTTCTTCATTCTGGTTCCATCTCAGCCTTGCCATCCAAGGAGTAGACTCTCCCAGGAAGAGGAGCAGAGCTACCATCTCCCATCCCTCTGCCTCTCCAAAGGTAGGCATAGGCCAAGTAGGCAACAGCGGCACAGCTGCACCTCCTGGTGCAGTCTCCTGACAGTACTGAAATTCAAAGGAACACATGGGACAAAGGGCTTTTCTGAAAATTTGGTGATGTAAATAAAGGAACAGAAGGAAGGTAACGCTGTTTTAGATAATTACAGATACATTTGCTCTTACAGATTATTGGCTTTGGAGGCAAAAGACTAGCGTAACTTCCCATTTCATTTACCATTCTTCATAGTGTTTTACTCCTATGGTTTTTGTTGAGCATTTTCCTCAGGGTCTGGTATAAAAATATCTGCATTCACTTGCAAGGTTCCTGTCTCCCTCAGTAAGCTAAAGTTGGACTCATTAACTTTCTAAGTTGCTATGACAGACTCTTCAAAGTTCAAGTAAAATAGCCTGAATACAGATGAGTTTTCAATAGCAGCCAAAGAAAATGTCAGAAACTCATTCTCCCTGACGTTCTTGAACTTTGAAAAGACAGAAAAAAATGTCTGGCTGAGATTTTGCAAAACCAACCACATTTTTATATCAATTTGTTTTTGCTGTTGGGAGTCTTGATGAGCTGGTTTGTCAGCCGCATTTTTACTTTGGGATATCATCTTTCCTATGCTGCATAGGACTAAGAAGTTGGTTGGCTAGAATCTTTGGATATGTGTAAAACCTCCTTAGAAAATGAGATAGCTCTGGAAATTCAACAGTACAATTTCTATATTGTTTTTGTGGTTGACAGATAATTTTCCATCAGTGACAATTGCCTATTTTAAATTATGGTCTACGAATGATAGGTTGACTGTAAGGTGCTTGCTGGTGGTCTACAGAAAGAGACTGGTCACACAGTTAGAAAAAAGAAAATATGCTGTATGATAAACTTTTTCTGCTTTTTTTTTTTAGTAGATTTTAGAGCCAGAAGGAAATATATTTAAATTGCCTATACCTGACAGGCTGTAGACTTTCACCCACTGTATGGATCTGTACAACTAAAATTGGTCTAAGATACCTGGTTTAGGAAAGAGTGGATCTTAGGTCTTTCAGTTAAACTCAAATCCAAGTTTTCTGGAGTAAACTTGAAGTAAAAAGGAGATCTGGTTGTACCAAAACTTAGTAAAGCCCATACACTGTGGTCACAAGAATGTGGAGCACATTACATATCTGAAATTTGCAGTAAGGCGCTGCAAAGGGTTCTTCAGATCAATAATTATTTATTCACATAGGACAGCAAGACTGGGGCTCGCAGAGACCACTGTTTATTTTCTTATATTTACCAAAATATAGGGTTTTTTTCCCTATAGTTTGGCTGTAACATCTTACAAAGTCAAATTTTGTCATCTTGTTGCTTTTAACTAAGGGTAGCCTCTCTTAAGTATAGATTGGTTTCCTCTCCTGCTTGCAACAGAAATACAGAAAACTTACAAAGGGTGGCCTGGTGAACACAGATGCAGAGTATTTCCAATGTGGTCTGTACAAAGAAATTCTGAAGTCGCCTGTATGTCTACCAGTTGTTTCTTTGCTTTTATTGGTGCTAGTTTGTTCCAAATTTCTTGCCTTATTTTCCTCCTTACGGGCGTGGACATAGATTTCGTTTTTATGTCTATATTGACATGACCTCAGCCTGACAGTACATTATGGGAAGCTGGAAGATTTATTGGCAGAAGAGAGCCTGTTGGAAAAAAAGCTGGGTAGTGGTAATTGGAGAATGAGTCAGTGTCTGGAGTCCAGCTGTGCTTGCTACACAAGCCTGATTATAGCTGAGTTACTCAGATTTTTTCAACTACCTGAAATTGTCTTTTTTTAAAAAAGGAATAGGCTTTATATATGCTGGATATGTTTTTAGCTGAGAACATTTGTAAAAGGCAGCAAATTATCTTTCTTCCTTCTCATTGTTAATATTGCAATGGAGTGTAAGAGCCATGCTCTTGGAGAAGCACTTCATTATACACAAACCAGTATGTCTGAAAGATATCATGGCATCATCATCTCAAAATGCACAAATAATAGTTTGATATGCAATAAATTCTGTGACTAATACTGTAAAGATACCTACATTATGACCCTGGGAGGCAAAGCATTGCTATTTCTTATTGCATGCATTTATAGTGGTAGAAGTTTAAGAAGCGCAGCATTGGTTCATCGTTGGTGCTATTTTAACTAGCGATTTGAAATATGAAGCTTACTTCATCAGCATTCCAAATACTGAAGTTCTAGCCTTTGAACAACAGATTATTTTAAGGAAAAAGGCATTTTTTCCTTAAAAAAAAGTCTTTAGGCAATATTGTCAAATTAAATACTGAATTTGAAGCAAATTTTATAAAACTAAGCACTTACAAATCCATCACTTTTATCTCTTTTGCTATACAGTTACTTCTAAGGTGCTCGCAGATTGCAGCAAGAACCTCAAAAGTGTTGCCATGGATATATCTTACCTAATTTTGTTGTCAAGCGTAAAAGAAAAACAAAGAATAAATTAATTGTGAATAATTTACATTTTTAATCTCTATTTTGATAACTCCTGAAAGTTTTAAAAACATAGTTAGGGAATTTTCTTTTTTTTAATATAAGATTCACGAACAGAAACATTTAAAACAAAAGAAATGATACAGACAAGCTATGACTGTTTTGGACTACAGGCAGAGAGACTAGGATGATAACAGCAGTACTACATGAGCCACAAAAAAGTCAGGATTGAAATTTATGAAACAATAGATCAAGCACCGGGGATCTCATTTAATACAGAAAAAGACTTTGGCAGTCATCTGGAAGAATATTTTTCAGGCTGAAGTTTTGCCGGTGATATGATATCTAAAACAGTTTCAGCTCATTAAAATGTGACATGGTTGCCCAGTTTCTCGTCTCATTTTTTGGCTTATTCATTGCAACTATAATTGCAGATAAGTAGACCAAATGTTGAGGAGGGCAAGCCTGATAAGATAGTGTATCTTGTATTTGTTACGGGCGTTAATAACACAATTTTTGGAATTGTAGGTCCACTTGAAAATTTAAATAAACTAAAAACAGAAGGGAAAAGATAGCAAGCCATGTTATCCATTCCTTTCCATCCCCATTACTCCATACAGATGTTGCAAAACAATTCCAGTGTAGCTATAAAGCTAGCAGTGCCTGCTGTGGTGTAGAGAGCTGGATTTCTGAGTAGCTTTGTTCCAGCTGGGAATGGAGAGTGACCCACACAGGCTGTGGGAACAGGTCATTGAATAAAGAAGAACTCCCTGAAGAATGTGGGACCTGGCATGTTTCCTGAAGTCTCTATGGCATTAGAAGTACAGCACTTGTTCTGTGATTAGGAGAACACATACAATTTGGCTTTTTATGGATCACCATCATTTCTTTCCCCTAGCACATCTGCTCTATTTTACACACAACCACGTCACCCTCTTCCCCATTCTTGCTTCCTAGGTCCTTCTTTTCTTCCTCGCTGCCAGAAGGAGATAGTACATGTGCTGAGCATAGCACAGACACTGATTAGCTAAGTAGTGGCTATCAAAAGTGACAGATGGTTTCTGCTGTCTTGCCTCTGGTGAAAACACTCATTTATCTAGGTCTCTTTCATCTACTTAGTTGCCAGTTTTCAGACAACATGTTGAATGTTTACCATCTTTGAGATGTTTATCTATCCATATTATTTAGAATCTACTTTTATTAGGAGGACTCATCCACCACCATTATCTGCTGCCAATTCAAATAGAGAGTTCTTCTTCTGCAATTGCATTAGCAACAGTCTGTAAAGGCAATCAGCAGAGATCAGCTGTGTGGAAAGTATTTGCTACTCAAATAATGAGTCCCTGTCTTCACCACAGAATGTCGTGGTTTAACCCCAGTCAGCAACTAAGCACCACACAGCCACTCGCTCACCCACCCCACTCCCACCCCGGTGGGATGGGTTAAAGAATTAAGAAAGAAAAGGTAAAACCCATGGTTGAGATAAAGACAGTTTAATAGGACAGCAGAGGATGAGAAAATAATAATGATTATGAAAATTATAATGATAAAAGAATATACAAAACAGGTGACACACATGCAATTGCTCACCACCCACTGACCAAAATAGTGTGGCCAGCAGGAGTAGGGAAGTGATTGTCCCCCTGTACTTGGCACTGGTGAGGCCGCACCTCGAATACTGTGTTCAGTGTTGGGCCCTTCACTACAAGAAGGACATTGAGGTCCTGGAGTGTGTCCAGAGAAGAGCAACGAAGTTGGTGAAGGGTCTGGAGAACAAGCCTTACGAGGAGCAGCTGAGGAAACTGTTTAGCCTGGAGAAAAAGAGGCTCAGGGAAGACCTTATCGCTCTTTAAAACTACGTGAAAGGAGGTTGTAGTGAGGTAGGTGTTGGTCTCTTCTCCCAGGTAACAAGTGATAGGACGAGAAGAAATGGCCTCAAGTTGCACCTGGGGAGGTTTAGATTGGATATTAGGAAAAATTTCTTCTCCAAAAGGGTTGTCAAGCATTGGAATGTGTTGCCCAGGGAAATGGTTGGTCCCTATCCCTGCAGGTATTTAAAAAACATGTAGATGTGGTGCTTAGGGACATGGTTTAGTGATGGACTTGGCAGTGCTAGGTTAACGGTGGGACTTGATGATCTTAAAGGTCTTTTCCAACCTAAACAATTCTATGATTCTACGATTCGATGGAATGGGGACAATGCTGGTAGGTGACATGGTGCCCATCTTGCAAACTTATAGCACATTGTTTCTGATGAGGAAAAATCAAGAATTTCTGTCACAATATTACTTTCTCAGTTCTCTGGTATGTCTTACAGAAGAAGGTATGTTATTGTAAGGTCCTTAATAATTATGACTACCAGAATTCAATTCTATTGAATATTCATATCTCATGTGGTTTCTCACACCATAGTTTCACATTATGATTGTTGTGGTTTAACCCCAATCAGCAACCAAGCACCACACAGCTGCTCACTCACCCTCCCCCTGCCCCGGTGGGATGGGGGAGAGAACCAGGAGAAAAAAAAAAGAACCTAATATCCATGGGTTGAGATAAAGGCAGTTTAATAGGACAGCAGAGAAAGAGCAAATAATAATAAAAGAATATACAAAATAAGTGATGCACAATACAATTGCTCACCACCCAATGCCCAGCCCATCCCCAAGCAGCAATCACTCCCTCCCCTGGCCAGCTCTCCCAGTTTATATACTGAGCTTGACATCAGGTGGTATGGAATAGCCCTGATGGCTAATTGGGATCAGCTGTCCTGCCTGCATTCCCTCCTAGCTTCTTGTGCCCCTGGCAGAGCATGGGAAACTGAAAAGTCCTTGATTAGTGTAAACAGCTGAAACCAGGACAATGATAAATTCAGCAGTGATGCTAACATCGGCATTTTCTCTTATCCCTGTGTGGTGATGTGCCATGCTGTGAAGCAGACCAGGGAACTGATTTGACTTTAAGAAAAAATCTTGGTGTTTTTTGAACATTAGTTCAGTTGATAATCCAATTTACATTATAAGCACACAAACTGTTGTTCCAGTGCAACCGAGTGAGAGGCATAGCACAAGGAGACAGACAGCAGTATCTTGAGTATTTCCTTCAAATGTTAAGCTCCTACATACACTTACTGGTGTTCAAGGTATGTGGAGCTGCTATGAAGAGACAAACACTTTCTGTCTCCTTGCTCCCCATGCTGGATTCCTGCCATGAAGTTGTAAGAAGAAAAGATGGAGGAGCAATGTAAACCTCAAGTCTCAGACTCCTTCTGCAACTGAACCCCACACCCCCTTGGACTTTCAGTTCACATTAGGAGCCTTAACAACCTGAACCTCCATGCCTACTCACAGTCCTTGCCCCAAAACACCACCTTCAAACAATCTTCAGTTCTAGTTACCAGATCATACCCATTTGTCCTGGCTTCCAAACAGCTTATCCTCTTAATTTCCTCGATATGCTTATCCATGCCTATTTAACAGTTTCATCCAAGATATCCAGATGTCCCGGCTACCTCAGAGTAGCGCAGAGGCTGCTGATCTGAAGGCAGTACTCAAGGAAATAAAGAATTCCACAGGATTTTTACTCCTTAGCATCACCTGTATGATAGATAGATCTAAACCACACCTTCCTAGTCACACTCAGCAATGTCATGTGAGGCTTGTTCTAGCCTGGAATTGCCCAGGGTTCACAGCAAGAGTCTACCCTGATTTGCATGAAGGTATTTCCTTCATCACTGTTATATTGATCTGAAAATAATAAATAGTATCTCCTGTTTGTAGGAGGGAAAGTGAAAAGTCACATACAAATAAAGAGGATCAAATGGTATTTCTGAAGCTCCCTGGATAAGAGCCAGGGTTAACTTGATCCAGTCAGTGGGCTTCTCGTAGGCATCATTTTTGCATCACCATAGTTATTCTACCTTGAAGGTAGCATTAGCTTTAACTATTACAAATTCACACATGAAGGAAAACATTTAATGATTGAATCCTTTTTCTAAGTGACAAAAACATGTCCTCTTGACATCTTTCTTTCAAAAAAAGTTTGAGCTATGTGATATTTTAGGAGAGATACCCGTTTCATGTACTTTTCGAATGCGAGAGACAAGCCTTAAATGGAAAATCAACATAATAAATAGGAAAGATAAATTTAATGTCTGGCAATGCTAAGGTGACTGATAACCAGTCACTAGGCAAAGAACCTTGGTACTAAAAGGCATCTGAAGCTACTAAAGTAGAAAATATAAATCTAAAGCAAGAGGACCACTGTGCACTAGCCCTGTAAGTGGAACATTGGATTAAAGTACCAATATACTTTCATAGCAACCATCACCAAGGACATCAGTTATATAAAAATGTGATACAAAAATGAGAACAGATAGATATCCTCTACAAATGAAGTAAAAGTGGGTTGTTTTCCATCTGTAATGTTGATAAATGAAATGTTGAACGATTTGGTGAAAAAAATCAGTAGCCATTGATCCATCTTTTACACTCATTGTCTACACCTCCCTACTCACTAACATCAGGGCAATGCAGAACGTAGGTTGGTTGTAGGTCTTTTTACACATATGTATGCATCTATACAAAGTGCAGGAGATGCAAATACAGGAGCGGCACAAGTATCTACTTAATGCAATCTGTTTCTGAGTGATCAGTACCAGATGCTGCAAAGGAAATTTCCACAGAATCCATGAGGTAAGCAGTCATGGACAAATTGATATATAAGGACAGTTTCTTCCTAACTTTGCTGTTTAGCTGGTGCATGCCCTGAAGAATGGCATCTTACGCCCTTTCCAAATTCACCCTCTCCCATCACTTTAATAATGTATATCCTGTTTAGTGCACCCTGTCTCTTTCTTTCTGTACCCTGCTGCAAGCTTCCCCCATCACCGGGGCTTTAGCAGTCTGTGCACAAAAGATCCACGGGCCAGCTCAGACACCACAGCTATACGACCTCTGCTCAGACTTCTGAAAATGAGCTGTGAGTCTGTACAGAGACAAGAAAAACAAAAATTACAGGTACTGGTGTGACAGGATTGTTAGCAGCTCAAGGATTCAAGAGGGAAAACACTGGCATGGAAAGGTGTATAATCCTATAAAATAGAGAGGGAGGCTTGTTGGCCCAGGGACTAGTCGGGAGCTACTGGATCAAGTCACTAGCATCATGAGTGTTGGTGGAGTTGGTGGTAGGTGGCAGCTCAGCAGGCCCGTGCATGCCTTGTGGGGACCTGCGGGACCAGCCCACCCTCCCATCATGACTGATGCCTAGCTGGGCCACAATGACCATGGGTGCCATATCTGGAGCAGCAAGTGTATTAAATCTTAATCTAAGAGGTCATTAAATCCGAGCTATTTTTTCTGTGAGTCAATAAGCACTTGCTTAGTACTTGTAAGTTGTGCATGTCCTGCTTGTAGAAGACCACAGGCTATGACTACAGATGCCCAAACAAACCAACTCAAAATAGGGTCTGTAACAACTGATGTGTACTTACTTCTGAAATCTACTGGACTCTTAACCTCAGTAATTTACTGAACAATCAAATCCATGGATTAGGTGTTGTCTAAACACCGGTGATGATTGTGTAAACTGAGAGAAATTGCACATTTCTGAGTCTGTGCTGCAGATGCTTTATTGAAGCAAATCTTTTTCAACATGATGTTTTATATTTTTTAATGTCTGCAAAACCAGCCAAGTCCTGCCACCCTATTTGCTCATACTGCAGTGATTCAACCCTTGGCATTTTTAGCGGATTCACTACAGGTCATTACTTGCAACGTGTGTGTACAGTTTCTTGAGTAGATAGCCCACAACTGTGCCTGTTTTGTTTTTACAAGCATTTTTGTTTAGTTACACTGGACAAAGCAGTCAGCAGGATAATATTTCATGAGGTCATCTTTTGCAGTAGTAGTTTTTTTGCAGTAGTAATGAGAATTTCTGAAACAGAATTTTGTTGCTAATTACTTTCACTCACCTAATTTAGCCATCTAAAGGTTAAATGACTAATTTAAGCTAATTGACTTGTCTGCCTCAGTGGTTACTGGAGAGAGAGAGAGAAGTCTCAGAGAGCAAAAGATCTCCAGTGTATTTTTGATACTTACTTTATCCCAAGATGAATCACCCTCCAGGAGTCCTTCCTCTTTCTGCTGAATACAGAGGTAGTAAAAATGATAAATTTAAATTGGATGTCCACCCTTGCTTTTATGCAGTGTACATCTGAAGTTCTCTGCAGATGGACTGCAAAGAAATGACATTACATAGGCACAGCTTGAAATCACCATTAGCTGATACATATTATTTCAGAGATATAGGAAGCAAGATTGAGATTTTCTACTCCAAACCAAACAAAACCCCAGGTCTCTGTCTTTTGCATTGTTATGATGAAAGTTGGAAGAAGCTTCACTGAATTTGGTGACCACAATGAGTCTTTTGCACAGCTGTTCAGCTTAAGGTAGTTCAGCTTCTTTTGTGGGCTTTTTTGGGGGGAGGGGTTGAATTTCAGTAGGAGCCATCACCAAAAACCCAGACCACAAGTCCACAAGCGAGGCCATGAATATGGTTTTGCAGCTGGTCATCATGTTTCAAGAAGGATACACAAAAACTGGAGAGTCCAACAACAAGTATAATCAAAGATCTAAAATCACAAAGATATAAAAAAGTGGGGTTGTTTAGCTTAATAAAGAGAAGACTGATAGGGAAGAGTGGGAACCTGATGATTTGCAAAAACCACCATGGAGGAAAAGCAACGATCACAGCAAGGAAAATTTCAGGGTAGACATCAGGAAAAGCCTTCTCATAGTAAAGAAGTGCCTGGGAGGACTTGCTAAGTTTTCATTACTGGAGATTGTTAAAACTAAACAAGACAAATGTCTACCAGGAATGACTTAGACATAGGTGCTCTGCCCTAGTGAAAGGGAAATAGAACAAATACATCCTTCCTTTATAATCTTTCATTATCTAAATAATTTCTTATTTATAAGAAATTTATTTCTTATTTCTCTGTTTCTTATAAATAAGAAATGGGCTGACAGGAACCTCATGAAGTTCAGAAAAGGGAAGTGCAAAGTCCTACATCTGGGGAAGAACAACCCCAGGCCCCAGTACATGCTGGGGCCACCCAGCTGGAAAGCAGCTCTGCAGAAAAGGACCTGGGTGTCCTGGTGTACACAAAGCTGATCACAAGCCAGCAATGTGCCCATGCAACAAAGGCAGCTAATGTTATCCTGGGCTGCATTAGGAGGAGTGCTGCCAGTAGGTAGAGGGGGGTGACCCTTCCCTTCTACTCAGTGCTAGTGGGGCCACACATGGAGTGCTGCTGTGTCAAATTCTGGGCTCCCCGGTACAAGAAAGAGATGGACGTACTCAAGGGACACCAGCACAGTGCCACTAAGATGATTAAGGGACTGGAGCATCTCTCCTATGAGGAAAGGCTGAGGCAGCTGGGACTGTTCTGCCTGGAGAAGGGAAGGCTCAGGGGGGATCTTACTGACGCATATAAATACCTGAAGGAAGGGGGCATAGAGGACGGAGCCAGGCTCTTTTCAGAGGTTCCCAGTCACAGGACCAGAGGCAATGGGCACAACCTGAAAGACAGCATGTTCCACCTGGACATCAGGAAGCACCTTTTTGCTGTGAGGTTGCCTGAGCACTGGCACAGGTTGCCCAGAGAGGTTGTAGAGTCTCCATCCTTGGAGATAGTCAAAACCCGTCTGGACATGGTCCTGGGCAATCGGCTGGAGGCAGCCCAGCTTGAGCAGAGGGGTTGGACCACATGACTTCTGGAGGTCCCTTCCAACCTCAACCACTCTATGATTCTGTAACCAATGGGAGGAGTAAGCAGACCCACAGAACATTTTGAATATTACTGGAATTGCTCTTTCACTGTATGTCTGTGTTTTTCTGATACCTGTACAAAGAGTTCCTGGTTTAGGTGTCCATGTTTATGGGCAGGAGGGGATGAATCTAGGCCAAGGGCTGAAGAACACAAATATCAGACAGCTCCTCGGAGGCAGAGTCCCTGCTCAGCTTCCACTGACCTCCCTAGGAGTTAATGGTGTTTATCAGCCCCCTGAATGAAGCTTGGGCTGGGTTTTTTTTCTGACAGAATTTAAGCTTCTTTATAATGGGGGCTAAAACAGAGCCTGTCACATTGTCAAAATTATGGTCTTTATTTCTCTAGAGTACGCCAGAGAAGAAAACCCTTAAGTAAGTGATTGAACATTTTGTTATAATCCTCATAATATTTAAGTAAAGCAAAGACTTTCTGTCTCATGTATGTTTCATTTTTACCAGTCCTCAGTGTACTTAAACATTAGGGAGAATATAACAAAATCTTCATTCACTGACACTGTGAAACATAACAAAAAGGGGTTTGCCAATGAAATAACTTCATTAGCATGTTTGTAATACCTTTTGCATTTGTGGTGGGCTGACCCCCACCTGGATACCAGGTGCTCACCAAGGCCGCTCTATCACTGCCCTCCTCAGCTGGACAGGGGAGAGAAAATATAACAAGAGGCTTGTGGGTCGAAATAAAGACAGGGAGAGATCACTCACCAATTAAGATCATGGTCAAAACAGACTCGACTTGGGGAAAATCAGTTTAATTTATTACCAGTCAAATCAGAGTAGGGTAATGAGAAATAAACCCAAATCTTAAAACACCTTTCCCCCACCCCTCCCTTCTTCCCGGGCTAAACTGCACTCCCGATTTTTCTACCTCCTCCCCCCGAGTGGCGCAGGGGGATGGGGAATGGGGGTTGCGGTCAGTTCATCACACGTTGTCTCTGCCGCTCCTTCCTCCTCAGGGGAGGATTCCTCACACTCTTCCCCTGCTCCAGCATGGGGTCCCTCCCACAAGAGACAGTCCTCCATGAACTTCTCCATTGTGGGTCCTTCCTATGGGCTGCAGTTCTTCACAAACTGCTCCAGCATAGGTCCCTTCCACAGGGTCACAAGTCCTGCCAGCAAAC
Source organism: Scopus umbretta (assembly GCA_013400535.1). Classification (NCBI taxonomy): domain Eukaryota; kingdom Metazoa; phylum Chordata; class Aves; order Pelecaniformes; family Scopidae; genus Scopus; species Scopus umbretta. Next base: position 31,868 of record VZTL01042282.1, on the reverse strand, counting down.
CTGCTCCAGCATGGAGCTCCTCTCTCTCCACAGGTCCTGCCAGGAGCCTCCTCCAGCATGGTCTTCGCATGGGGTCACAGCCTCCTTTGGGTGCATCCACCTGTTCCAGCGTGGGGTCCTCCACGAGCTGCAGGTGGATATCTGCTCCACCGTTAACCTCCATGGGCTGCAGGGGGACAGCCTGCCTCACCATGGTCTTCACCAGGGGCTACAGGGGAATCTCTGCTCTGGTGCCTGGAGCACCTCCTCCCCCTCCAGCTGATGTTGCCCAGCAGTTTTTGCCCTTCTTAAACATGTTATCCCAGAGATGCTACTACCATCACTGATGAGCTCGGCCTTGGCCAGTGGCAGGTCCATCTTGGAGTCAGCTGGCATTGGCTCTATTGAACATGAGGGAAGGTTCTAACAGCTTCTTACAGAAGCCGCTCCTGTAGCCTGATTTTTGAGAAGATTTTATTTATGGAGCTTAACATGCCTTTGCTTTTATTACTAAGACTGTACTGCAGTAAATGTCTAATAAAAGACAAACCTGAAAGTAGATTAGTTATCCCAACTGTTCAGGTTTTCCAGACCCACTTTGGCACTTATGGAGTTTCATTAGCGTTTCTAGGCAGAGGAAAGCTTGAAAAGTAATCCAGTAACAAAACCAAAACCCTCAGTACACTCTGAGAGCAAGAGTGTATGGAACAGAGAGGGAAAAAAGTACAAGGCTTTTATTTTATCGCTGGGCCTATATAGGACAGACACCTTATGTAATGGATGCCATGTCAGAAGAAAAGGGTCTTGCATAATAGTAGGGTCTCAAAATACAACTTGGGCTTGAAGAACAGGTTCCTTCAATTTTCTGACAGCAGAATTTACAAACACAATTTCTTAATAGTGGAGATAAGCAATATCATCTGTGTGCTGTGTTCCTGTAGACTTAGGAATAGGAAGCGCAGTGTATCAGTACTGAACAGCAATGAACAGTACTGCTAAGAGGTAGACTTGGAGTTTGGATCTGGTGATACCCTCATGTACAAACCATCACATTTTCAAGGTAAAGAAATCTCATCTCTAATCTAGCAAAATAACCATATAGTTATGCTTGGCTAAATACAATTCCTAACCCAACTGATATCAGAGGAGGGATTATTTTTTTCAGCCCAAATTATTTTGACATGTCAGTCAATGTTGGATTTCCACACATTAGTTACTTCCTCTGATGCCATGGTCTGCTTGTTTAGCAGAAGTTCAACAACTCACCATGCCACTAGGAAGTTAAGCATGAGCTGTATTCATTTCAACAGAGTCGTTGGCAGAGAAAGACAATCCCTCTGTTGACAGGAGCTATAGACAACCTACTTGTGTAAGGCAAGCTGCAGTGCTCTACCAGGTTACCACTCCTCACAGTGAAAAGCTATGCAGTAATTTCCTCCTCTTTTCAGTGACATTTTAGTTGACAGCAATTTTATCAGTGTATATTTTCCATTGAGAGGTTAAGTCATATAGGTGACTCCAACAGGCATTTTAACTTGTGAGGTCACAAAACAAACTTCAGTGTTTCTTCAATCTTATATATGAAATGATCCAGAGTTAGGAAGAGTAACACTCCCAGGTCAGGATTTGCAGCAGCTGGCACAGTGAGATGACCAAACCAGGCAAACACAAATGCCAAAGAAAGAGGTGTACCTAAAACATTTTCTCCTGTGTGGGTCTATGTTAATGGCTTTAGACACCAAAACTAATTCCCATTTTAAAGTGTCTTCTTTTACGCAGGATTCAAGAAATCAGCTGCCTTTGGAGAAAAAGGTCTTTCACATAAAGGTCAAATTATTGAGCATTCACCCAGGACATGGGAAACCCTGGCTTCCAGTCATATTACAGCTGGATAGGGTTTGAACTCACAACATCTAACTCTCTTAACATGTTTATGAGGGTTTTAATATCCCCTTTTGAATATCTACTACCAAGAAGGGGACAGGAAGGGAGCAGACAAAAAAAAAGATACCTCCGTAGTGACTCATAGCTAGACCTTGTCTTCTAATTACCTATCTACCTATATATTTTCTTTGATTTCTGAGGTGATTTGTGTTCTTGGAGGGCTGTAAAATTATTTCAAAGACTATAAGGCAGCAGCGGATTCACTGCCGCCAAATTAGCCCCAAGCTAAAATGCAGACATTTGGACTGACTAGGCTCCATAGAAAACAAATGACTTCTGTCCTGTTTTCATGGCAATCTGACAGCAGCTGTGATGGATGGGTGGTCGCTGCAGGGCAGTGGGTACAGCATTCTGGATACAGCCCTTCTTCTCCTAAGCCCAGCACTAGTAATCCCCCAAATGGAAGACAATATGGTCCCACAAATGGGTACTGGCTCCCTCACCTAAAACCTCTGTTGGATAATAGAAAGACTGGGCTGGTTGCAGTTGCCATCTGGCCACAGGGGACACTGGGCCTGGCCACTACCCAGTGGAGGACATAAAGGGTACTATCCCATCTGAAATAGCACCAGCTGCACTCAGTGTTTTGGGTGAAGATGAGGTCTGTGATGCCAAACTATCTGTCTGCCCTAGCCTATAGGATGTTGATGGTCCTCAACTAGCACTGCACAGCTGAAACTTTCCCAGCTTCATTGGCAGCAGGCACAGCAAGGGCAAATTGGAAGCCAAGGGGCAGTGATGGGCATGGCCCCTTATACAGAATATGGTGATACAGTCAGGAGGCTTATGCCCATCAGGTGACAAAGAAACAGAAAGCGTGCTAAAACCCTATCTAGTACGAGGGTGAAAAGGATGAAGAGTTAAGCTCTCGTATCACAGACCACTCTTACCATCATGTTATATGAGCTGTGTGCCCCCAAGGACAGTGTGACAAGAACAGTATGCACCATTTGCCCTAGGAGTCATCATCTGGTGAGCTTCCAACCTCACATAATGCATGAGGCAGTGTCTTGGCAGTTCTTTATGCTTACTTGCCCAGAGCTTAGACCTATAATTTGGAAAATTGAAATCTAGTTCGCGTTCCTCTTCTGCCTGATTGAACTCAAATCTTTTATCCCTCCAGTGTGCCCTTCCAGCATATTGGTAAAAACGTGATTCAGGTTACTTGGGCAGAGAGAGAAGGTTTGACCAAATGACATTTTACCTCAATTAATGCATTCCCACAGCAAATTATTTCCTTATGTAAATTCATTTTTGATGAAACGCATACACCAATTTCAATATACATAAATTTCCCTCCAAGCTCATCATGTTGTATAATCATAAACACAAAAAATCCTAAGAAATCTACAGTTACTTGATGGCAAGTGTCCAAAACCCCAGCATTATGGAGAAGGCACAAAAGCAGGTCAGCTACCGGGATGTAGGAATCAACTTTTTTATCAAATAACTCATATTTGCTGCTCTTTTCAGCAGTTACTTAAAACAAGCCTACAGCATTTTAAGGTATAATACACAATATGTTGAGAACAATAGAAGTAACTATGTAGGCATAGAAAGACTCACAACTACTCTCAGGACTGTATATTTATTCATTTATTGTTAATTTATTAATTTTCTCTTAGTATCTCACTCCTTCACAGCGAATAAGCAACTTCTAGCCATTCTTGATTAAAACACTAAATAAAATCTCAGAAAACAAGTTGTGTTATTTTTATAGTACAATTAATGACTTTGCATACTTTTGAATTTTGTCAGTTGTTACAATCTGCACTTTTAGTCCCAAACAAGTTACTCCTAATTAATTGGAGGCTTAGTAAATACATACCCCAACTTTCTAGCAAAGCTTTCGATAAAATTACATGCAGCCAATATATGCGTTCTAGCTCCACCCCCCGCCCTCCCCCGCTCCCCACACAAATCTGTGCCTCAGTTTCCCAGGCAGAGTATCAACAACACAAGTTCACCCTGTGGCTTCTGAGTCCCTGCTCCAGTGACTCCAACAAGGGAACAGATTCCAGAGAGGCCACTTCATCCTCACCCCGCGTTAGGGGCTCAGAAGTGACACTGCAAGGGGTGTGCTTTGATCAGGCCATACAGTCTGGGTGAAGAACTGTTTAATTGTGACTTAAAGTCGTTGTCCCCATAGGAATTAACACACTTTGGCTTCAGGCTCTGCTGTTCAAACCGTAAGAGTTTAAGGGAGCTTCAGAGAATAATAAATCTTCGTTAGAGAGCCCTGAGGCAGACCCTAGAAAGGACTTTTACACTGTCAGCCACAAGAGACGCTGGAAGGAAGGAGGAAGGGTACTGTAGCCTTATACAAAAATACCAGCAGTTCATTCTAACATTGTTTTTTACTGAGTAAAGGCAAAACTTATTTGGCTGTACACTTAATCAAAGACAAGGTTTTGTTTCATTTGCAGCAGATTTATTCAGTTTAATTCAGTGTGAATGAAAGTAAAATTATATAGATTTCATAGCAAATTGATCTATTATCCTTGCACCAGTTTTCTTGACAATTCTGCCTGAGAGTTTTCCGGTTGCTCTAGTGCAAAATATCCTGCTTCACTCTTTTAAAGTGTCCTTTTTGGCATCTTCATTTATATTTAACAGTTTTCTTTGTGTTTATGCAAAGAAAAGGACACTAAGTGGAGTTCTTTTTTTTTTTTTTTTACAGATTCTGTTAAATTCTGTAAATATACTTACAAAAGTATCTACAAATCAATCTACACTCAGTCCTGACATACTTCAGGAAACAACTTTCTAAAATCCCACATTACCATTACATGACTGCAGACAATTTCTCGGGCTTAACCGTGTGGAAAAGCAAATGCACTTTTCTCTAAGAGTCCAAGTAGAGCATTTTCATCTCTGCCAAAAGCATCCTATTTGATATGTAAAACATTTTCAACTATAAACTTGTATATTAGGACACCTTCACCTCACAGTGCTATGAAGTTTAAGATGTAACTGGAGACGGAATAGTTTATTAGACACTATCTGCCATACGATCTACCAGTGGCTGGTCACGGCACCACAGATATCTTACAGGTCTCCTTTAACAGCAAATATCAAAAGGTGAACATCTTAATAATTGTGTACTTTCGTTTTGTTTTATGTTCCGCTAAAAGATAACTGTATGCCTACATAAACATATAAAGTTAACAATATAAATACCTACAGATCTGCACTAACCTCAAAATATTTATCCACAATCTCTTTGTTACAGAGTTCAGCAGTTAATTTTCCATAGATCCTGAATACCAGACAGATGGCATTTCACAATAGAAACCAGATGAGAAATCACATAGACAAATTTGTGACATATGGTAAATACAAGTCTTTTCCTGACTGTGGTAGATCATAGCAACATTTTCCTCAAATACTTGCGTTGTTTTGTAGTAGCGCAATATTTCAAAGCCTTATTCAGATGGTGATTATCAGTGTCTTGATTTCAGAAATATATGTCCTGAAACAAAATTGGTTTATGATAATCTCAAACATTTAGCTTGTTTCATGGTATTTTTTGTCTGAAATGGGCTAAACTTCACAGACTGAACTGGAATAGCAGCACATAATGTGGCAGTCCACATTTAAACTGCTTTCTAGCTACAAGTGTCTGCGAAGACATCTGTCAGCATGCAAAATTTGTAATGTGGAGAACTATTGCTTCCAAAAATAAGGATCCAAAGATGCTGACTGCTCAATACTGTAAATTTACACCTTCTATCTAACAGACCAGGTTTAAAGTAAGGTTACATCAATCTCACATAAGACGTTAACTTACTTCAAAAATAGTTTGCACACTCAATATGACTCATTGTACACAATGCTAATGTGTTCCACTGCTGCTAATGTGACCATTATGAATTATTCCAGTTCCTGAAAAATTTCTCAAAGCAAAAAAACCTGGCAATCGGGCAAATATATTACATGCCTAGCTACAGGCATGTATGTGTATGTTTTTTTCTTTAATTCCTGCCATTTCAAGTTTCAAATTACACTGGTAAGTACATCTTCAGTTGACAGGGTTATTGTCACCTTCTTTGTATCTCATTTCTATTCTATCTGCTTAAATCTTCCCAGAAGTGCTATCAAAATGTTTATTCACAAAATACACAGAAGTATAAAAAAGCATTTTCACAAGTATTTTTGGTCAATGTATGCACATGTACTGTAAGGTACATATATATATGTATTCATGTATGCACATATACAAGTAACAGTTTTCTAGATTACTCAGATTCTTCAGCTCCATTGATTTCCAGGCAAGCTGTAAGTCCTCAGTATATCCAAAAATCATATAGCCTCTGTTACATGGTTTTAGATGAACTCAGGTGCCCAAATGTAACACTGTGAACTTGAAACTTATTTCTATCACCCCAAATTCTGGAAATTCAGATGTAATGCTCCAATCAACAACATTCCCTGAAAATAAAGTAAAAATAAGCCTATTGTTTGCTTGACTATAGTAAGCACTGTGTTCTCCAAAATACTTCAGAAGGGTCTGTATATCCTGCCAAATTTAAATAAAGGAATGAATTACTAATAAACTCATCTGACTGCTAAAGCCTTCTGATCATTATTAAGACAATTCTCTTCAGCTACCTTCGGCAGCCAATTTTAATCAGAAGAGTATTTGGTTTGTTTTCTTATCCCCAAATAATTTCTACTTCTAGCGCTCCTCATTTTGCCCCCACATCATTGTCATTTTGATTTGGAGATCCATCACATGAAAGACTGATAAGCAGTATTCAGAACCTGCTTTTTCCAGGGGAATATGGTGCTAATGCCATAACAAATGTATAATTTCAAGCTCTTTATTGCCGATTTTGACTCAGTTCCTCCCTGCCTTGCTATCTATGTCTTCGTACCTTTGTTGTCTGTTAACTGATAAAGCAGCATTTTCTGTGCTGCCACGAAATACTATCAAATGATTACCAAATTAAGGTTAATATCTTCAATTCCTTCTTGTTTGGTGGCAGATCCCTCTTTCTCAAGCAGCCATTACATTTCAGTCACTGGATACATATTTAAAGTAGCAAGAGCAGGAAAAGAGAAGCCAGTCCATTACTACAAACAACTCAGCTAATATTGATTTATCAGTAACTCCAAATATACACAACTTTAAACACTTGCAGCATTTTCTTTGGGCAAATGCATTTCCAGATAAAGTAAGCTAGAGCAAATACTACAACTATGCATGATTCTTCAGTATGTATAACTGAATTATCTAATATTTAGTGTTCCAAACCTGATGTTGTCCTCAAATATTTTCATTTCTCTTCTCTACATTTTTATTACTCAAAAAACATAAAGCACACTGATCAATTATTTTGATTTTTTTATCAGTCTCTACAGAGCTAATAGAAATAACTGTATTTAGAAATTCTACTTTGTCATTGTATGATGCACTGTTTGTACCTGATAATTCAACAGCATCGCTAAATATATTGGTTAAAATTAGTTGAAAGTACTGCTGCCAGCAACTTATCTTGTTTTATTTACTTTATTTACACCTAAGCATAGAAACTATTGCCTTCAGCAAGAGAAATATCTTCAGAACTGTTGACAACTCAAGGCTCATTAACTTCTACTCATAGATCACATTTGGTTTGGTCATATTTAAGATTTACATAACAATGCATTAATAACGGCAGTCTTAAACATTTGTATGCTCAGAATTACAAAAATAGGCATAAAGTTACATCAGTGCAACACATCTTACTTTCTCCGATCCTGTTGACATAGCCCAAACCCTGCGATTACAAAATGACAGTGTCAGACTGTATCATACTATCATCAGTTTTAAAAAATACAAAAAGAATATACTGAAAATTTATATTTTTATATGTGAAATATATTAAAATTAAAATTGAATACAATATGTAAATGAAAAGTATGAAAACTAAAAATAAATGGCAATGGAAAATAGTATGGCTTCTAAGAACTTATTTTTGCCTGTTTTTTCATTTAGATGCCAAGCAAAACTGGATTATTTGTAGAATAAATTTGTAGTGTCAAAAATGCAAGCAAATATTGATTAAAATATGGGACTTCATATTTCACAGATAGGCTTCACATAGAAAGTACTGCACAGTTACCGACACTTTTACACTGTGGCATTCAAGTGACTGTTCTTTTCCATACCTAGCTATTGCTGTGATTGGGTTGTATATTTTTCCTCTAACTTTCAGCAGAGGTTCTGTTTAATGAAAGAAAGAAAACATAAAACAGCTTTGAGAGGACACTATATTGTGTGTGACACGTAAGCTTGGAATCTAATGAAAAGCTTGGGATCATTTTTGTTTTAGGCTACTCAGCTGATTCCTTACAGGCATTGCTTGGAAAATTAGTTCTGCTGATATCATAGAGAGGACAATACATAAAATCTATAAAAATAAGTGGTAACAACAGAAATAGTAGGTTGGAAGAAAATTGGTCAGAATTGCAAATTTGCAAGGCTCTTGGTAATGGCGGGGAGAGAGAGAAACAAAAAATGAAGAGTATCAGTGGCAGTGGATTTGAGGCAAACCTTGACTTCCAACTCAAACCCTTCAAAAAGTCCAGATGGTTTGTATCTATGAGACCGAGATGCTGAACTGTGGAGAAGCGTCTCCCTTGGTAAGAGAGAGACACTAACCTGATCTCTTCGTCAAGCAATGGGGTACTGAGAAGAGAAAGGCTGAGATGGGGAATGACTTCAGTTCACTGCATGCCTCGCTATGGCACGGTCCATTGTCACCCCTGTCAGTTTAGGAGCTGGCGGAACCGGTGGTCTTACCCACTCAAAGGACCGTATCACCCTTCACTTGTGTCTCTGACCCTGTATGTTCTACTTCAGCTGGCTGATCTTTCTCTTAATGGCTTATTAGCATGCAGTTCAGCTACTAGGTATTCTATATGAGCAACTACATTAAAATCCAACTTTTAAAGGATTGAAGATACTAAAATATAAACGTATATAAATGGAAATATTTTCATATTAACAAACATATAGTGCCTAAAAGTCCAGCATGCAGCATATTTTCACAGAAAACAAACTATATCAAGAAGTTGCTGTCCCTTTCTGTTTGGGGTTTGTTTTTTTTTTTTCAGGGTTGCATTGGCTGAAATGCATACATTGTGTGCAAAAAACAAGGCATGCAGCAGATTCATTAAATCGGTTCACTGAGAGACTTCAAAACATAGTCATGATAATGGATATATCAGCAACTAGCGTGACTCTAATGGAACTCCCAAGGACTCTTGGTGAAAGATTATTTATCATTTTTATTGATTTATCACACAATTATATGTGTGTAAAGCTTGCTGTTAACAAGCATATGACTTTATTAAAGGACGGCATTACTTTCCTGTTATAGATCGATTTGATTTGCCTTGCAGTCAAACAAAATAATTTCATCATAGCTAGATGCACCACAATGCATCTGGAATAAAAATGAGTGTGTGTATATATATATATATATATGAGCTATATGCTCATGTTAAAAAAATGCCTTGGAAAGCAGTAATCACAGGAGAACATAAAGAAAATGGTCTGAATAGCAGACCTTGGTGAAATGATATGGCAAAAGGGATTAGCATGGAAAAAAGGGGAATACAAAAGGGGAATACAAAAGAGAAGGTAGGAAGCTGCCTCACCTCCGCACACCTACTATAACACCAATTTGGTATCATTTGCTTCCTAATGTGGTGTATCTGCTTCCAACATAAAAATACTGGTGTACTGGATTTGTGTGGCAAAGCTTTGGTCCTGTTGGGAGGGCTACAGGGGTGGCTTCTGTGAGAAGCTGCTAGAACCTTCCCACGTGGCCGATAGAGCCAATGCCAGCCAGCTCCAAGATGGAACTGGTGCTGGCCAAGGCTGAGCCCATCAGCAATGGTGGTAGCGTCTCTGGGATAATGGATAATGTATTTAAGAAGAGGGGAAAAGAAAGAAACAATGGGACACAAACTGCAGCTGGAGTGAGGAGTGAGAATATGTGAGAGGAACAACCCTGGAGACACCAAGGTCAGTGAAGAAGGAGGAGGAGGAGGAGGTGCTCCAGGCACCAGAGCAGAGATTCCCCTGCATCCCCTGGTGAAGACCATGGTGAGGCAGGCTGTCCCCCTGCAGCCCATGGAGGTTAACAGTGGAACAGATATCCACCTACAGCCCATGCCTCCAGCCCACGCTGGAACAGGTGGATGCACCCAAAGGAGGCTGTGTCCCCGTGGGAAGACCATGCTGGAGGAGGCTCCTGGCAGGACCTGTGGACCTGTGGAGAGAGAGGAGCCCACACTGGAGCAGGTTTGCTGGCAGGACTTGTCACCCCATGGGGGACCCACGCTGGAGCAGTCTGTTCCTGAAGGACTGCACCCCATGGAAGGGACCCACGCTGGAGCAGTTTGTGAAGAACTGCAGCCCATAGGAAGGACCCACATTGGAGAAGTTCATGGAGGACTGTCTCTTGTGGGAGGGACCCCATGCTGGAGCAGGGGAAGAGTGTGAGGAGTCCTCCCCCTGAGGAGGAAGGAGCGGCAGAGACAACGTGTGATGAACTGACCGCAACCCCCATTCCCTGTCCCCCTGCACCACTCAAGGGGAGGAGGTAGAGAACTTGGGAGTGCAGTTTAGCCCGGGAAGAAGGGAGGTGTTGGGGAAAGGTGTCTTAAGATTCAGGTTTTATTTCTCGTTACCCTACTCAGTTTTGACTGGTAATAAATTAAACTGATTTTCCCAAGTCGAGTCTGTTTTGCCTGTGATGGTAATTGGTGAGTGATCTCTTCCTGTCCTTATCTCAACCCATGACCTTTTTGTTATGTTTTCTCTCCCCTGTCCAGTTGAGAAGGGCTGATAGAGCAGCTTTGGTGGGCACTTGGCATCTAGCCAGGGTCAACCCACCACAACTGGAAAGTGATCTAGATGCTGAAAAGTTAGCATTACAATAGGTGTCTTACTCGGCTTGGGATATCCTGTTTGTTGCAAATAAATTTCACAGCTGATTTCATTACTGTGTCCTGGTTCCTACAAATGCAAAAGATATCCAAGCGTGGGTGCTAGTCAATCTCCATGAAAAGATCCAGTGAGATCGAGTGACTGAAATTTTAATTTAGACAAATTGAAAAGAGATACAATATTTTAGTTGCAAACAAGTCACACTGCTGGCTGATCTCATCATGAGTCATTAAATCACATATATGCTAAAGCCTCGAAATCTGTATCAGTTCCTCCATTCTTCTCTTTCCTTTGTGGGACATGATAAGAAAAGTTTCCTGAACTGCTCTCAGTATACCCATAAGACATGCTGGAATGGTTCAGCCTCACTGAACTGTTGGGGTTTCACAAAGAAATATCTGTGCATCGTCAATATGACAGGTCACAGTACATGTTCTAGCCTTGCGCTTCATAAAAGCATTACCCAATATATGGAATTTAAAGAACAGAAAATGAAAAGCTAAAATTATTTACAGCAGTCATTAACTTACTGCCTAAATTAGGACACTTAGGATAGGATATGTCTCCTCTAATCTTATACAGGTATGGCCACAGGCTCCTTTTCCAGTCAACAGAGGGAACTGAGGGAGCGTTTCACCTGGGCTACTTGACAGCCATCTGATGGTGAACCATACCATAAAAATGTTTACAATATATGTGTTAGGTGAGATGAATCCCAGCCATGCACCTCACGTCTCCTGTGATGAAACCTGGGAAGTACAATGAAGAGCATTTCTGACATAATTATTTTGGTATTAGGCAGGTAACAAATTTCTCTTAGTTAACAGGAGGGCTCTCTAGTTCAAGCCCTTTTGGCACACACAAGCCCTGGCATCAGATGGACCACGAGACTAGCAGCTGGGGTCAGCATTTACAAAACGAAAGCATAAATTCGGAATAAAAACCATGCATAAAAGTTAACTATTCTTTTGAGGTGTAGCTGCAAACTGCAGTAATCCGAGAGGTATTTATTTAGGCACAGGCAATACCAATTGACTCTAGAGGGAAGACATAGCCTTGGGAGCACAGGACAGGGATAAAGAGACCTCAGTTGTGCAAGGCGATTTTCAGCAACCCGAAGTTGGTAATACCCGAGTGTTACTTGGCCGTAGTTGAGTAGCGGGAGTGCTGGCGGGGGGGACGGACTGAGAGCAGCCGCCGCAGCCAACGAGATGTGCTTTGCAAGATGAAAAGAGAAAGGGATTTTAAGGCAGGGGACATCTTTTGTCAGTCTAACTTAAAAAAACCCCAAACCAACAAAGGGGTGGGGGATGCATCTTCAGATCTTAAGACTATTTTGTCTACAATTATGCTAAATAGCAATAAAAAAAAGGGAGCATCTTCAGATTTTAAGACTATCGTGTCTACGGTTATGCTAAAACCTACCATATGCTGTTTTATATAAAAAGTGTGGGAGCTGGCAGACCGCGTGCCACGGTGATGGCCCGGGAGCTGGCGCGGTCACACCTTGGTCAAAAACCATGGGTGCTACCCAGAGGGAACGGCGGCTGCCTTCCGCGACAGCCCGAGGAAAGCCCACGGGCGGTCACACGCGGTTTTTGTTCTCCACGGAAGATGAGGCGAGGACGAAAGGCCGCCGCGCAGGCAGCGAGGCAGGGATGAACGCGCCCGGCGGCCGGGAAGATCAGCCTTGCCCGGACATCTCCTCAGGAACCCAGCCGAAAACCTCCCACAACCAGGCAGGCGGATCCCACCCGACACCTCTCCCTCGCTCCTCCCCCGACTCGGGCGGCCATCGGCCCCGAAGGCAAACCCCACGGGGAGGCCGGGGGTCCCGGNCCCCGCGGGCAGGGCCGGGCGGGCAGCCCCTGGTGCCCAGCGGCCGTCTGCGGCGAGCGGCGGTCCTCGCCTCAGACGGCCATCCGGGTTCCCGGCGGCCGGCGTAGCGGCGGGTTTGGGGGGGCTTGCCGAATACGCGATAAAAATGCGTGTCCGCTGATGTTGAAATGCAACCAAAGGCCGTCCAGAAACACTGTCTGCCTGGGTGAGCCGGAGCGGGGGTATCGGGTAGCCCGGCTCGTCCAGCACGGGCTGCGTGTGTGTGGTGATGGGCAAAGGCTTTAAAATAGGTGTATTTTCTCCTCCTTTGGTTATTTACCTTTCGGGAGGAAATTCCCTGCTCTGCAGGTGCGAAGCGTTGCTGTGATGATGTCCCGGCACAGCAAAACGCGGGGGGAGCTCAGCTTTTTATGTGCGCCTCCGTTTCTTCCTCACAAAAAAACCAAACCAAGACCCACCCACCCAAACTCGAATGAAATACCTTTACAGTAAGCCAAATGAATTGTTTTCTATTTTTGCAGATTGGAATTTTAGTCGATAGGAAAAATCGCTGTGTCCGCTGTAGCCACTTCCGCTGCAAACTTTGGCCGCGTACTTCAGCAGCGTGGCTTTGTCTCTCGTGCATCTGCCGCGTACGTGGGCAAAATTAAATCAGAGAGAAATTGGGTGGTTTCCCTGCGGCGGCCGTGTGAGGTGAGATTATGGTCACACCTAATATACTTACGATAGAGACTTTTTAAGATGTAAATGATGTGTGTTTTGAGTATTGGTAAGATACATTCTCCAAAAGTTTAGACAGTTGGATTATTCAATTTTTTGTTTAAAAAAAAAGACCTTTGGGAAATGCATTCTCTTCAAAATTATCCAGTAATATTTATACATTTAGTGTTTTGATTCACGTACCAAAAATTAAATGAACAAGAGCGTACAGGTTTATTTGATTATGATTTTTATCAGCTTCTTCAGAAAGACAAATTTAGGCAAGCTCATAAGAACTGGAGTAAGGGTTATAATCACTGAATGATACAGGTTTCTGTCATCAGAGCATCAGTGTTGGTGTTAGGTGATGATATCTGAACTGGGTATAAGAGAGCGGTGGCTGAGGTTAGAAGCTGCCGTACTAAAGACTCACGCTACATGCCAGGTTGGTCAGTTGAGCATCTTGTGTGTGCTAACAGTGGAGCATCAGGAGCATAATCAACATATGACAACACATTTGTGCAGTAGAAGGATATTTTTTATGAACAGTTATATTAATTTCCAACTAATAAGTGGCAAATCACAGTACAGACTGGCTAAATAACTTGCCTAAGGTCACTTAAGCAGCCTTTGTCACAGCTGAAAAGAAGTTGTACAATCTTTGTGAATCCTAACGTACGATCATATTTCCTCTTGCTTTCTATTCACAGCATTTTTATGAACATAGCTATTTACTTTGTTTACAGAATCGATAGTTTCCTGAGTAAGCTAGAGAGTCACTTGAGCTGCAAAGATGTTGGAAGAAGATATGGAGGTGGCCATCAAGGTGGTGGTAGTAGGAAATGGAGCTGTTGGAAAGTCCAGTATGATTCAGCGATATTGCAAGGGGATTTTTACAAAAGACTACAAGAAAACTATTGGTGTGGATTTCCTGGAAAGACAAATCCAGTATGTATTAATGATGCCACACTATTGGTTTTTACCTTTCCCTCTGGTTCTTTGCTCTGTTGTATTCCTTAAGATTTACAAAGGCTTGAAATGAGGCCTGCTGTCTCCAACGCATAGTAAAGGGAGTTGTTTTCTCTCTTACACAGTGGGCTAAAATGATATCACTCTATTTTCCATACAAGATTTAGAATTATAAATCAAAAGCAAAATAAAATTTGGAACCTCTGTTATACTAAGCTTTTTGACAAGTTTCCTTTGTATTCTACCACCTGTTGATTTTTTTTTTTTTAATGTGGAGGAAGTGGGAGTGCTTATGATAAAATGATTACACAAATTTATTAGCCAATATAGATTAAAATTACTGTGGAAAAAATAATTAAACGTGCTATAGATTTAGTCTTTTTCTGTAATATAAGCAGGTAATACCCAATTGTGTTTGATAAAATGGAAAATACTATGGTAATGAGAAGTAAGAAAATTCTATAAATTTTGTAAGCTGATTAAAAAGACAAAAGGACCGTTATTCAGGCACCTAAGTTTTGTTTTGAAGTCTATATTATTTTTTCCTCATAGAGGGAAATGTAGAGGAAGAGGAGGAAAGGAAGAGGAAAATGTAATATGGGTTGTCAGGAAAGAGCATGTAATATAATTGAGGGACTACTGCCATAACGTGTTACAGAGGTGAACCATTACCAATATTAAGTTACATTGTATTTAAATGAAGTTAAATTTGAACTGAATTACTTTTACATTGTAGACATAGAAATATTTCCTTGTCAGTTGTTTTGAATTGCTCTTGTTCATTGTATTGATTACAAAACCGTGTCGTTTATTTCAGAGTTAATGATGAAGATGTCAGGCTAATGTTATGGGACACTGCGGGTCAAGAAGAATTTGATGCAATAACTAAGGCCTACTATAGAGGTGAAAATATTGTGTTTGTTATTTCACAGTTGGGGTTTTTTTGTTTGTTTTTTTTTATGGTCTGCACTCCTCAAGATATTTTCTTATCTCTGTATTAAGTATTTTAGTTCTTTCATGTGTGTGCAAAGCATTTTGAGTTCACCTTTTTCAGTTCTTATATGTTTTTCCCCTTCATGTAAGATCCTTGCCTTAACTAAGTGTCACTTTATGCAGGATGAATTTGAACAAAATGAGACAAATATTTGCACAGAAACTGCACAGAATGTAGTCGTTTAGACAATCAAATGCAAAATTATATTTTTCCTTTTAAAAATGTTTTCTTCTGTAAGACAAAAACTATGGCTGAGGCACTTAGAAATTAATCCAAGGGGAGAAAAAATCCGCCAGTCATCCAAGAAAGATAGTTTACTAGGCACAGCAGTTCTCTTGCTAGTACAGACTGCCTTGAACATGTTAACACAATAGAGTAATAAGGAAAGCGTATTTACTTCACAAAATAGAAACTATATTATTCAGTCATATAAAGGCAGGTTATCTATTTAGCTAGTTATAAATTAATTGCATACTTAGGCTTCCTTTGCATATAATTTAACAATAGTTGTGAAAATCTTTCCTTTTTTTTTTTTAACATGAGGGAGATGAATGACTTGGCAAAGATTCCATCATTCAGTTCTTCTCAAACTAATTACCGGATGGCTGGGAAAAATATATCACTATGGTATAAAATCTTAGAAAAAATACCTTAGTTAGAGATAAAATAATAGTTATGCCATGCTATTTCAGGGTGATGTAGTCCTCTGACCTTTTTATATTTTGTGACTAATAGGTTTTTGTTTTTTTTTCTGGTTTTCACTCACAGTTGATGATTACCATTTCTTCAGAGAAGGATACTTCTCTTCCTGTTTCTTTTAACCCTCATGGAGATAGATCATTCTGTTACTTTACAGCTGACAAGTTGAGCCTATGAATTTTAGAAGGCAGTACTTGATTCTCTTGGAACTTCCTTTTTACTCTCCTGGCCTTCAGTTCTCCTGTGTGCTTTGCTCTCCTCA
Organism: Scopus umbretta; assembly: GCA_013400535.1. Taxonomy (NCBI): domain Eukaryota; kingdom Metazoa; phylum Chordata; class Aves; order Pelecaniformes; family Scopidae; genus Scopus; species Scopus umbretta. The sequence continues at coordinate 15,539 of VZTL01042282.1, read as the reverse complement.
GTTGTTCCAAGCCAAAGTCTTGTCCTCCTAATTACTGGGACTGATATGCCTAAATATGGAGTGTTCAGAAGAACTCTGCAGTACAGTTATTGGCCTCACCATGTATCTCGAGTATCTTGAAATCTCGCTCAGGACTTGTGCCCAGCATAGTGCAGTTAGGTCTCTACCTTCAAGATCTTTATACTGAAGAGGCTTCTGTGAGATAGGACATAGTCATCCTGTGGATTCACATTGTAGGCAGCACGATGGATATGTTAACATTTCAAGGTATTAGATACAGTGACTGTTCTGCACTAGACTTTGACTCATGAAGGACAAGGGAAATTGTAAGAGCCTGGAATGCAGTTTTGGTTTGCAAGCACAATAACGGAGAAGCAAAAGGTCGCGCTTACTTTGGAAATGCAAGGATTTCATTGCCAATTATTGCTGATAAGGGGAGGACGCCTCGAAGGTTGGTAAGATAGATGCTGGCTGTTGCTTCAAGGTCTGCCTCTCCCACAGGTCACTGGCCCACTATCATTACACTAGGGCTTATGTACTCTCCTGGAACCTTGTGTGTTGTCAGTTCTTCAGGGATCAGGTGCTCATCCACGGTCACACAAGGAATGCTTCAGAGCCTGTTTCTGAGCCTTTCTTGTCCAGGGACCAAATTCATTCAGCCTCGCAGAGAAACAAAAGTTGGAGCTGACAGTGGGTTTGTCATGTGGTTTTCTATGTACAGGCGAATATGTGCAGTCAGTGTAACTGCATGCGCATGATCGTACAATGCAAGGAGTCCAGCAGCCTAAATTCAAACTGTTGAAGGAAGCTCTGTATGTATTTAATAATTTCTTGGTTTATATTGTATCATGCGTCTTACCAGTTTCTATCCAGTGGAAGTGGCACATTTTCTAATTGGCTAGGTACTTCACTTATATGCTAAGCACATACACAAGTGGCTGTCATTAGCATCAGCATGTGTTCTGTCCATGTTACAGATGTTTCTCAAAGCGGTATTTGATCACTTCTTCGTGTGTGCAACCTCTTCCACCTGCTACCAGTGATATCTTGAGTAGACCCTTGTTAGGTTTTTGATGGAAAACAGTTATCTTGCCTCTTAGTCTGTTACTCAGTTGCTGATTAGTCAAATTCTCAGGCTCCTCATTTTGTTGCGCAGTAATTAGACTTCGTATTTCTCGAGCCTTCATAGCATAGCTCTAGTTTGCACTTGTCATCCGCTTTCAGCTGTAGTAACTATGATAATGGGAGGGCTGCAAGACTGTTTTGGTCCAATTTGGAGCAAGGCGGCCCTTTTGGATATTGTCAGTGAGACCTTAAGCCCTGCTAAGCCGGTTAAAGACAGCCAGGATCCACAGCAGTTAGAACATCAACAGCAAACAAGAACTTCTGGATGATGATATCATTTGACTTTGCATTTTATCTGTTTAAGGTTGAAGGAGCCACCATCAATTTTATAGTGAACGTGTGTTTTCTGTCATAGCCTGAAAAAGCTGAGGCAGACAACAGAAGAGTCAAACAAATAGGTGCCAAGTATAAAGCCCTGTATGAATCCACTCATGGCAAGGAATTTCTTCATGTATTTTCTGTTATGTGGGCTGTGTACCATTATGAAGGGAGAAAATATGAGTACAGAGTCTATGAGGGTGGGATAATCTGCTGAGGATCTTTGAGACCTACTCAGCTGACAAGCTCATGCTCTATTTGAATTGAGTAGAAATGCTAGCACTACTCTCTTGACGTTTTTTCTGAATTAGTCTAGGTATGAATATCATATCAGTGATTCTGCAGCCAGTTGGAACCTTTTTAAAATACAAGGATTATCAAAGCAGTAATTGCACGCAAAAAATCCAACACCCTTTTCTTCAGTACTTTAAAGTAGCTTTACGAAACAGCTTCTTACAAAACCACTTTCATTTTAAAATATTCACTGCAAACATCCTGGTTTTAGCTGCCATGCTCCTGGCTGACATTATCCTGTGCCTTTGCTGCTGGTGTCTGGTTTTGTACACAATCTGTTGTATGACAGAGGTGGTGTAAGTCTCCATTTGGGGTGGATGAGAGAGATAATAATGTTACTGACTCTCTTCAATACTGTCAGTTGCTGCATACAGAAAGGTGTTTCAATGCCTGAATCCTGTTTTTTATCTTTTATCTTTTTCTTCCCCCTTTTAGAGCTCCTACATAGACATTATAATTTCTTAGACTTTTTTATGTTCTCAAAAAAGCATTGAGTATTTAGCAATATTCATAGAAGATGAGGAGAATTTACCTAGTCAGATCTTTACCCTGCAGCATCTTCTGGTAAACTCTGTTGCCACACTAACTTCTGCACTCTACTGAAGCATACTTTCAGAAAGATCACATTGGATATTGTTTTGAATTGAGCATGGGAAGAATACTCCTTTTGTTCTTCTTATATAAGCATTTTGCATGGTTATTTGATTAGTACATTCTGATATTTCTTACAATCCAATGATCAAAACCTTCAAGCGGGCGTTTGGAAATACACAATTACATATAGAATATATCTATAGAACTTGTCATTGTTGATACACAGGTATATCTCTTGATGAGGAAAGACACTTGCGTTTACTGTTGTTTGTTAATTTCCTGGTAAGAACCTTTAAATATCAGAATCTTGAAGGTCCTCAAAAATATTTTGGTTTGATTCCTAATTAGAGCATATCATATAATTCTCTTTACAAAGCAGTATGGCCAAGCTGAGTTAATTTTTATTGTCCCTGTCCACTGCATTCTGTGTGTATTGTATCTAAATTGAATAAGGAGGTCTGGTGTTGTAAGTCACCCCCTTTTTACCTACCACATGCAAGGACTTTTCCCTCTAAACTTACTATTACCAAGTTATCTCTGTGCTTTAGCATCCAGAAGGAATGGGTGGAAGGAGAGAGGTGAAGTGAAAGTGTCTGAGAGTGGAAACTTCACAATGGATTTCTTAGTCTTAAAACTGAACAAGATGATACAGATGGTGAGAGTCTTTTAATAAATATTCTCATCTCCGTAGAGCAAAGACCTTGAGGGGCTTTATTAAGCTAGACAGTGAGACGATAGGTTAAATTCAGCATTGACAAATGCAAAGTAACCTGCTTTGGAAAGAATAATTAATTTTACACCCATCTCACAGTATTCTAAATGGAATTGCATCAGAAGAATTGTGTACATTAGAATATAGTGTGGACATTAGGGAAAACAAACAAAATTTTAGACCACAAGTAACAGGGAAGATTACGGAAGACTACATTGCTACTGTTTTATTGGTAGAGCTTAATTTGAAATTCTGAGGGAGTTCTTAGTATTCTGTATAAAACCATACCAGAAGGGTCTAAATGGCATGTGAAAGAATGTTAAAGAGCATAGGAAAGCTTTTGTAAAGATAGACTGAACTTCTCTTTGAAAAGATAAATAAAAGGAACCCTATTAAAAGAACTTGAGTGCTTTGTGTCAAAGAAATACAAAGACAAACAGAATACAGGAACGGGTGATATTTGGTGAAACTTGTAGATAAAAGAAAATTCATAACGATGAAATAATATTTCATGCTATATGTAATTAGATTGGGATCTTCACCACAAGATAAACACTGGAGTCTCAAAGACATTAGCTATCTATTCCTTATACACTGTTACTAAATATCAAGTATATTAAAAGCATATAAATAGTAAAGTGTTTCTCCATGTGTTTATGTGCAAAGAAAAGTAGTTTCTTGAGGATAAGCAAGGGCTACTGGACAGTCAAAAGACCATTCACTAACTTTTCAAGTGTGGAAGTACCTTTTCCGTATCCATGCGTTTTAACTGTTGTTTGCTATGGCTGTTACAAAACCGTAACAAAAATGGTACAGAGCATTTTGTATAATTTATCATAGTGCTGTGATAGAATGAGTGTGAATTGGAAACACACTTAATTTCTCCAAAAAAGCTACTAAACAATTTACTTGAAATAATCACAGCTATCTTTGAAAACTTTACATTTTCTGCTTTTCAAAATCCAAATTACTGTAGCACAATGGAAAACGTGAAGTGTGCTTTACAGATACTGCATATGGAAAAATACTTGCCTTCTGGCCTCCATTAAGCTGTATGGAAAACAGTGAGCAATAAGCAAACCTCTCTTTTGCTTTTTCCAGCTTTTCCACACCCCCTCCTATTCCTTTCCCCTGCATACATGCGCCATGCTGGAAATAGCTTGAAAGGTAACAGACCCATAGTCGTCATGAAGAATGGGTATAATGATCAAAATGGCAACTTATTTCCATTTGGGGAATTTATGACCTTTGGTTTGACACAAGCCAGTGGTAAAAGTCCACTTTTATGGGAGAAGCCTGAAAATTCTGTCATGTTTGAAATACATTATATATGATGATTCTTTTTTTTAATGTTTGTTGGTTGATTTGTACTTATTTATATTTGTAATTGATTTGTATATTTTTAGGAGCCCAGGCTTGTGTTCTTGTGTTTTCTACAACTGACAGAGAGTCCTTCAAAGCAATCCCTACCTGGAAGGAGAAAGTCATGACTGAAGTTGGAGACATTCCCACAGTTCTTGTGCAGAATAAGATTGATCTTCTTGATGACTCTTGTATAAAGAAGTAGGAGTTTTATCTTACTGTTTTTAAAGAACAACAGATGCCCCCGTATACACACATTTAAAAAAA
>VZTL01042281.1:38734-51524 GCA_013400535.1 Scopus umbretta | reverse complement strand
GTCCCAAATTATACTTTTAGGAGGTTGCCTGAAACATTTGTCACGAGAATCAGGATTTTTAATAGCACGCAATGTTCAGAAAGATGTAAAGCAGATCTCAAACCAAGTGAGCTGTTATACTTGCCAAGAGGGGAAAAGCCAGAGGTGTAAAGAGGGTAAATAAACCCACTTCAAGCTGCTTTGGCTGGCATCGGGTGAGGGACTTGCTATCTGCGTTGAGATAGGTGCTCTGCCGATGCCTGCACCTGGCCGTGCCTCCCCACTCTTTTTAATGCTCTGCCTGTTTTTCAGCACGCTAAAGAGATCCCTGGATGTTTTCAAGCAACGTAAGTAATTCTTCATGTTTGTCAGGACGCTTGGCAGTGCCAAAGCCTGCAGGCAACTGCTTGGGAAGAAAATAGCAGAGAAACCTCCAAAACGGTGTGATGCTGGGGTCAGGCAGTGTGATGCTCCTGGCCAGGCTCATTCCAGCGGATGGGGTTTGGGACGGAGCACTCCAGGGCAAGGGTGGGAGAAGCGACCCATGGGGTGTCCCTTTGGGGATCTCTTGGGCTTTCAGGGCTGGCTGCAGCTCAGAGGTCACGCTTGCATTGTACATCAGAAGCTGTGCATGGGAAGCTCAGCTGGAGTCTGTTGGACTGGCTCGCCTTCCCCTCTTCACACACATACGCAGTAATCGGAGCATCTAAAAGACGGTGCTTTGGCCACCTTATATTGTCCCTTCATTGTCACAGCCTGCCGGGGTACAGGCAGCCAGCATCCCTACCCTGGGGGCCAGTGCTCTGCTCTCCTGTGCTGAGTCCACCCTCCACCCCAGCCAGGTTTGTCTGCTGCCCTGTACCTTGGTGGACCTCCCTAACGAGGCTCTGTCCTCGCAGCAGCTGACCATTAATAGCTGTGGGCTTGAAACAGCTCTGAAGGTTGAATCATGGGCTACAGTTTGGCTTAGCTCTCTTGATAAGCTTGCTGGGGTGGCGTTTCATGGGATGGCTGCTCACCTTCAGCAAAAGGAGGCTGAGATTTTTTTTAGCATTAGTTTTTGTGTGCCCCAAGTTGGTTGCCTGCTAGCCTGGGGCAATGCTTCCTTCAGACAGCTGCTTCAGGGTGTGATGCGTTGGAACGTGCCTGACTTCATCTGGATGAGGGGAAGATGTGACTGTCCTTGTTTGAATAACCTCTCTTGAGATGAGTTTTCTTAAACTGAAGGACTGCCCCAGCTGGACTGATCCTGAATAGCGCCTTCCATAGGCAGGCACTGCTTGGAGGCTGCTTCAAAAGTGCTGCTGCTTTTATGTGTTTCTGCAAGGGGATGTATGATGTGGGGTCTCTGGGTCAGTTTGATGTCAGCTACAACAGTTGAGTTGAGCAACAGAGTCTTTTTAGGAATCCATATCTCTATATATACGTTTGGGGTTTTTTTTTTGCAGAGATAGACAATGTGGGGCAAGGTCACATCCAGCTGGCGCAAACCCTTCGGGAGGAAGCAAAGAAAATGGAGGACTTCAGGGAAAAGCAAAAATTGCATCGGAAAAAGGTCAGGCGCCATGGGAGCATGTGCCTTCGCTGCGGGGTGTTGATCCTGCCCCAGCGGTGGGCTGCTCCTGGCTGGTGTCTCCTGCCGTGCCCCAGCTCCCTCCGTGCCCCCGGTGCTTGCCGCTGCCGGGAAGTCCTGAGCTCCTTCCTATGTGTTGCAACTGTGTTGGTGAACTGTGCGGCAACCTCAGACTTCCTTCTTCTCACTGCCACCTCTTCTCCTTTGGGCACCTTTTGGGGCCAGCTATAGCACGAGTTCAGCTCCAGGGACACCAGCCTCAACCAGGAATGCTTTAAAAAAAATGCATATAATGCTGTATGATCTCCACAGGGTCTGCTAAAATTGGCAAACCTTTTAACTTCTTCTGGCTTGAGATTCCTTTATCTGGAAAACGAGGGAAAACCGCTAGAACCAGGGGCTGGTTTGGACCTAGCAGAGAGGAGTAGCCTTCCCAATTTTGCCAGACCCTATGGAGATGATACAGTACTATATCTTGCTAGGATTTCATTTGTAGAGCTCCTTTGCGTATGCAAATGGAGGCTTAGACAGAAGCAGAAAAGGTGGGGTTTGTGAAGATGCTTTGGGTGGACAAAGGTCCTTAAACTCATCTCAGTCTGGTCCATGCCTCTTCCTTTCCTAAGCTACACAGGCCATCCTGGAGGTTTGACGGAGAGTGATGTGCTGACTCCGGGTCTGTTGTCTTCACAGATAGAGCTGATAATGGAGGCCATTCACAAAAACAGGAATTTGCAGTACAAGAAGACCATGGAGGTAAAGTACACGTGCTGCTGTTTCTTGCCATGTGGGTTAACGCTGCTAACACGCACACACACAGCGCTGGGGCAGGCTTAAATGCGAGGGTCTTCCTCCTCTGCTGCAACTCTCGACATCGGGTCTGCACGAGCGATATGCAGGGTGCGCTCAGAAAAACTGAAGAGTACGCCAGGGACACGGCCAGTGGTAGCCTTGCAGGATTGGATACGAGTGGTGTAGATGTCATGGACTTGATTGCCATGAGCTTTTCATCCCAAAGGAAGAGCAGCTTTTCTTGCGAGGTTGGTTTTGCCCAAGCAGTAAGGCATCTGGGACTTTGTGTGCTGTCCCCCATTCTGCTGGCAGCCTGCGCCCACCTCTTCGCTTGTAGGCTGTGCTTTCCTCCAGTGCCTCCCAGATGAGCTGTATTTGCATCTCGTTGCTTGCTGACACACTCCTGCCCCGTTTGGTGGCTCTCCTAGACCAAGCGGCTCTACGAGCAGCGCTGCAGGGATAAGGACGAGGCGGAACAAGCTGTGCACCGCAACGCAAACCTGGTGACGCAGAAGCAGCAGGAGAAGGTACGGAGAGGGGGGTGGCTGCGGGGAAGGGGAGAAAGGGGTGTCTCTTCTTGCAGCTCTCCTGCCCCATGGCTCTTCTCCCAGCTCTGGGTTGTGGGGTGAGACAGGAGGGCTGGTGATGTTCCCCAGTTGGGCTGCAGGGCTGTTGGTGATGCACCAGGACTCTCCACTACCTTTTTTCTCCATCCCATTTTTGGCAGCTGTTCCTGAAGCTGGCTCAGACGAAATCAGCTCTGGAGGACTCTGGTGAGCATGCAAATGCAGCATTTGGAGGGTGCGGGGTGCTTTTCCCCGGGCAGGGGGTTGTGAAGCCGTGGCATGGCTCTTGGGCAAGCTTTACCTCTTGGGTCAGGCGCGGCTCCTCAGAAACACAGGCCAAAGATACCGGAGGTGGGCACCTGCCCTGGAGAAGCCTGCACGGCTCCACCAAGGCTGCTCCCACCATTTCCCCGGGGCAGGATCCTCTGCCTTGCTGTGCAGCTCTGCGTCCCCGTGCAGTGCCCACCCACAGCTGAGCTCGCGCATTACTGCTGCTTTCTCCCTGACATCCAAAGCCATTTCAGCCTTCACATACTACCTTCTAGCGAAGGTTTTTTTTAATTAATCAGATGACAATGTGATTTCTCTCACAGACAGGAGTTACCAGCAGAGCGTTATCACGCTGGAGAAGATCCGGGAAGAATGGCAGAAAGAGCACATCAAAGCTTGTGAGGTAAATGCCCCAAAACACCTTCACATGGCAGCGTGGTCCTCTGGATGTCCATCCCTTGCTGCAGTGTTCAGGGATGGCACAAATTTGCCTTCTCTGTATTTCCCTGGCAGTGAAGCAGCAGGATTTGTTGCAGCTAACTCTGTGTGTGTCATGCTGGGCTTCTGGATTCAAGGTCCTACTACTTCAAGGTTTCCACTTTTTTTTTATTCTTATTTTTTCTTCCACCATCTTTAAAAATCAGCGGAGTCAAAGTAGTGACATTTTTGCTCATTACCTGCTTCCACGTTTGGTGTGGCTATCATCTTGAACAGCTGTAGTCATCTCTGCACACTTGGAGACTTGAGGCCAATATGTCCTACAGCTGCAACAACACCTAGCAGACTCTGTCTGAAACTCTGAAAGACTTTAAATGTCTTTGCAGCAGAGGCTGGTGGCAGGCTGGGGTTGCAGGCTGGGTGAAGCCCTCTCCACGTGAACGTCATATGTCAGGAGCCCTTCACTTTGTGTCTCACAGACCATGTGGTAGTGTGGGAACCCCCTCTGAGTGGTTGTATCAGCCCAAAGCAGACTGTCTCATAGCAAAGTGGTCTAGCAAGCACATGCTGGGGAAGTCCAGAGCTGGTGGCGAGAGCTGCTCTGCTGCTGACCTGCGTCTTGCAGCTGCCTGTGGTCTGTGACCAAGGGATGGACAGGGACTGCAGGGATTGAAGCTTTATCCCAGATAAAGCCTTCCAAGGCAAATAGCCTTCCCATTCCCAGCTGTGCCGATCCCTTCCCAAGCTACTTCTCAACAGGCCTCTATTTTGCTTTTTCCTTTTGTAATGGAATTTGCTGTCTGTTTTGTGTGGTGTGTGTCGGTGTCTCAGTGCTGGTGTGCTTTTGATGTCTGGGGTCTCTGGAAGCCTTTCTGATGGTGGGGTGTGGGAAGCAGTAGTTTCACTACCACAGAGGGATCACGTGGAGGTTTTCCTCTTGGTGTGTTGCAAAGGTCATAACTGGTAACAAGTGTATGTGTACACTTGGGATGAAAGGTTATCTTTCACAGGAATGCATAAAGGCACATGAAATTGAGGTCTACCAGACAGCAGGTTTCAAAGACTTGGGTTTAAGCCTGCTTGGAAAAGGGCTGGCCAGGAAAGACAGAGAAAAGCAGCCAGTCAATGCACCTCTGTTTTCATACCTCCCCAGTGCTCTTTTATTGCTTTGTACCTGTGGGAGGGAAGTGAGTTGGGACCGCAGGACCACGGGGTGCCTAGCGAACACGCGCTGCCTTTAGAAGCTGGTGTGGTCTCCCCAGAGGGAGCGGTGTGCCGGATGACCCATTCCACATCAGTCCTGCAGACCTTCCCAAGCTTAACACTCACCTTTGAAATACCTGGTTGTGCAGAGGGATGATTTCTCCTCTAGATGAGCTGGAGGACTCATGGTTTCCATGCTTCCTGCAGCAGGCCACCACCACCTGCGCCTCACTGAGGACAGTCATCTTTGTAGTGGCACTTGGGGATGAAAAACACACAGGATAAAAAATATTTGGTCTTGTTTTAAAGATGTTAGGGCCATTTTGTCTGTGTCATTACAGTTCTTTGAGACTCAGGAGTGTGAGAGGATCAGCTACTTCCGCAATGCCCTATGGCTTCATGTCAACCAGCTCTCCCAGGACTGTGTCCAGAATGATGAGGTATGTCAAATGAAAAAGCAAAAGCAAAGCCCAATTTGCTTTCCTGCACACTGAGATGTCTTATGTCCGAGTTGGGCTGTGGCCTTTGATCGGCCACCAGACACCAGCATGAGTGTGCAGGCAGAAGGTTTTGGGCAGAGCTCTTGCAGATGAGGTTGCCTCTGGGATTCCCACGTTTTTTGAGGGTGGTGAAACACTGGCCCAGGTTGCCCAGAGAGGTGGTCGATGCCCCATCCCTGGAGACACTCAAGGTCAGGCTGGATAGGGCTCTGAGCAACCTGATCTAGCTGAAGATGTCCCTGCTCATTGCAGGGGGGTTGGACTAGATGGCCTCTAAAGGTCCCTTCCAACCCAAACTAGTCTATGATTCTGTGATTCTATGATTTCCCTACCACTGAAGCTTGTGTCCTGGGTGAGCACTGGGCTTTCACCCCATGTGTGATAAATGGTTAGAAAAACCCCTCTTGTTTTTTGCCCTGAGGTATAGGAATGGTTTTTATTTCCCTTTTGCAGAAATACGAGGAAATCCGCAAGAGTTTAGAAATGTGCAGCATTGAGAAGGATATTGATTTTTTTGTAAATTTACGCAAAACTGGAAGTTTGGCCCCAGGTAAGAGCTCAGTACAATCTCACAAAGTAGTGCTGACTTCCTTGTCCTCCTCATGGAGCTGCCCCTCTGATCAGCATCAGTCTGGATGCAAAAAAACATTGATTTTGCATCATTCCCTCCTTTCATTCACTGGCATGCAGCACTAGTCTCTGACACTTATCACCGGCCCCTGAAGATAATCTCCCCTTTCTGTAACTTTTAACTTCCTGATCAAGCATTTTCCCAGAGAGGGGAAAGACTTAGCACCTGAATGTTGGTACGACAAGTAGTTTATGGCTATAAAAGGTCTCTACTTTACTACTGTTACCTTTTCCTAGCTCCTGTGGTTTATGAAAACTACTATAATGCACAGAAAAATGCAACTCCTGTGAGAAGTCCTGTTCCTGTACCTATATCAAGGTAAGGGACACAACATGTACAATTGCAATTGCTATTGCAAACTATGCTCTCCCCCCAAAACCCCCAAAAAAGCATATTTTGTTACCTTCAGTCTGTTGGAGGCTTGACTTGGCAGTATTAGAGGAAAATATTTCCTATGCTATGTAGTCCATCACTCTCCACAGCAGGAGTTATGCCAATGTGCTGCCTATTACAGGCTCTTCAAGGACCCTCTCAAGCCCAGTCAGAGGTTTTTGCTCCCCCTTTTGGGGTCATTTCTCCATTCTCCTGGGTGGGAATATTATTCTGAAAGTGCTTGTGGTGAGGGCGTGCTCATTTTTTCTTGTGCCAAGCCTCTTCCAGAAGTCCTTTGCATTGAGGTGAATGGCTATAGTACTTGGACAGCAGAAAAGCAAGGCAGTTTCATGTCTTGTTCTCTCTGGGAACAATCTGAGCTCCCTTTTAGAGCAGCCTTTGATACCAAAATGAAACCTGGGCTTCTCTGCATGGTTCTCCATGTGGTCTGTCTATCTGAGGAGAGATGGATCCGTTAAAAGCATGTGTGAGTAGAGGGAGGACAGCAGAGGTGAATTCACTCCTCTGGGACAGAAGCTGGGCAGGGAGGACAGCATGGAAGATGCTTCTGCCGGGGGGAAGATGAGGATTCAGGGCCAAAGACTTGCTAAAGATGAGTGTGCCACTTTTGGCTGTCATGTCAGGAGAGGAGTCATGGCCAATTATGGCTTACTGATGTCTCACTCTGGGCAAAAGCATGTAAAAAGGCATGCCCTGAGGCACACTTGTGAATGTTTCCCCAACTTAGTGCTTTTTGGTTACCTTTTCCTCTCACCCACTGTATCAGCTTCAATTCCCATGTTTGCCAGGCTGTCGGTGGTGAGCCTTGGTACCAGGTCTCCATAAAGCCCAGGCTGGGCAAACCTCTTGCCCTCCCACCAGCTCTGGGAGCGCAGTCGGGGAGTGCAGAGCCAGGGCAACGGGAGTCCTGTAGCCCACACAAATCCTCATCTCTGTGTTTCCTTCCATGCAGGAGAGGACCTCTACCCACCCCAACCAGCGCGCCAGGTCAGTTACTTGCTTTATGGGGTTTCTGGCCCCACAGAGGAACTCTCTGCTCTTGCTCTTCCCCATCAGATCATGAGCTTTAGCTCTTGAAAGGGATTGCTTTAGGTGAAGCTCCTGCTGTAAGTCTAGTCCCCACTGAATGATGCTGGGAAGTTGGGCACTGACAAGGCAAGGTTTCACCCAGGAGAAGTTCTGATCAAAGCCCTGCGTGTAGGCATTTCTGAAGCTTAAGGATATCTAAGCTTGGGATACCACCTATCTCTGCAGTTTGGGCCCTTCTCCGCTTCACCCGCATGAGCGGTATCGTTCCCGCTGCCACTTTAGTGATGGGATACTGCAGCGGGACTCAGTCAAATGAGGTCCTGCTTTGGCTCTTGGGCAAATCAGATCATCTCTTTGAGTCTCGTTCCCTGGCTACCTCCCACCCCTTCAACACGGGTGGCCAGCCCATGGTGTTTCTGTCCTGCGTAAAGTCTTGTAATGAGCACTTCCCATGAGCAGACCTAATTTTTTTGTGCTCTGTGTTTCAGGTGAGCCTGATTACACCACAGTTGACGGCTACAGCTTGATACATCACTAATAGCCACGGTAAGTACTCACATTTGATGAAGAAAGGATTCAATATGAAATGCAGCTACACAGAGGAGGGACAGTGGAGAAAGAAAGGCCACCGGTTAAGGGATGACATTTTGAGGTGACCAGCTGGGAGTGATGATCATATCAGCCCTCCCATTGCTTGTCTGAGCTGGAGCTGTGGTTTAGACACTGTTGATGCTGTTCTGTAGGTTCTCCAGGCAGAAGACACTGTTGGTCTGGCCAGCGTGGCAAAGGTGGTGTTTCCAGTTATTCCCAGCCACACACAGCTGAAGTGCTTCTCCATTTTAAGAAAGCATTTGGGGACTCTGATAATTATTTGTACATTCAGAAAGTGCCTGCTAAAAACCTATGCCTTTGATCAGCAAACTGCTTGGATGGATATCCCATCTTCACACTCGGGGGAAAAAATGGAATACAAGCAACGGACCTGGACACAGGGTGATCTTCTGTGTCGGAAGAAGTTTTTGATTTGAAATTCTTCTAATGTGCAGCCATCTGGGAGAGGCTGGAGCCTCCCATGTTCCAGATAACTAGAGAAGTCATCTGCACCGAGGGGAGAGTTGTGATGCTTTGGGCATACTGGCTTGTGTTCAGGGCATACGTATCCCACTCAGATATCACATTACACTTTTGCCTGTTTCTAAAGTCTTTCATTAATGGTGATTAAACTTGTAATTTAGATTTAACTTCCATCATGTCTCTTAGGGAGCTTACTTAGAGGAGCACCAACCATGGAGGAGACCATGGGTCTGGCTTAGCTGTAGATGTGCTCCAGGCTTAAGCGCCGATACTGGAATCTGATTTGCATCTTGCCTGGTGCAAGAGTCCACAGCGCAGCTACCTAGCGAGGGGTTGTGCCACCACAGACCTGCTGGGAAGTCCTGCACTCTACAGCATTGTTGAGGATCTGAAGGAAGTTGGTCAGCTCTTCCAACCGCCTCTCCAGTGAGAGGGTTGCATTTTGTTAGTCTCATGGGGTAACTTGTCTCCGGTAGGCAATGGAGACCCTCATTTGATTAATTTTGGGAATCCCTGAACTTGGACTCATTCTGGCTATGCACCACTGGAAACAAACCGTTGGCCTGGAGCCATGAAACTCGTTTCCTGACCAGGTCTCCTCAAAGTTCATGCCCTTTTTGTTACCGTATATATGCTTATGGCTTTGATTCAGAAGCTCACATGCCTCAGGGCTGCTGGTCTCTCTGAAGTCCCTGTGTGCGGTGTTGCTTAACAGCTCCTCAGTGCCTTATGACATGTGGACACAGGACATGGGGACCAGCACACAATTTAGGTGTCTAAACCTGGTGCCAGGTGACTAATTTCGGAGCAACAGGAGTTGCTAATTGTATGGTGTTCTTCAACTGGAATCTGCATGACTTCAGTGTGTGCCTAAGCTGACCGGTCCCCGGGGCTTTTACTGTATTTCCTTGTGCAGAGAAGATCAGGGTGAGCTGTAACATCTGTCCTGCTGCATTATAATGAACTGTGCAAAGTGCACATGTCAAGGAATCGGTTGTCCTATTTTATTTCTGAAAGACCAAGTGTATAAATATCTTCTGAAGAAGCCTGCTGTAGTCTTAGTTCTTTAAATACATCTTTTAAAAATAAGTTTTGATCTTATGTGCTGGCTACACTTTTTTTTTTTTTTTTAAAAGATGGTCACATTCACTTTTTGTCGGGGCTGGGGCTGGTACACCTTCAAAGCACCCTAGGATGTTTGGGTGGTGTGAATTGCCTCTCCTGGAAGGAAGCCTGCAAGAGCATATCCTTGCTCAGCCGTTATTCCAGGACTTGCTCAGTACCAAGACAGACGTGGGAGAGAGCACACCAAGGAAGGCTGGTATGAGAACAAGCAGTTGTGATTAGCCATGAACTGCAGACCACGTAGGGCTGTTCCCCCTGGGAGAGTATCTGCAATACATTGCACAGTGTCTTTCCTGGGATTTTTCAGCTGACTGAGCACAATAGATGGTGTTAGGCTTTTCTGGATGCGGAGGTCCCTAATGAGGCGGAAACTTGGCTTGCACATTCACCAAATGCACCAAAGTAATTCCCAAATAGGGGTGCCGGTTCTGAACACACCAACTGTTTGAATAGACCTAAAGCCAAGCAAACCTTGGCTTGGAAGAAGAGTGTCCAGACATGGAGCTACCGGGAAGCAAGTCTGTATGCCCATGAGAGCTGAAATGGCTTTTTATCTTCAGCATCTTCACTTGCCTGGTTGTCTTCCAAGTGTGCAGAAGATTTTGGCCTTCTCCCAAGATGCTGTGGAGGAGTCTAGCCTCCTCCTGGGCCCCTGTAGTGAGGCCGGGCTTCCTCACAGATGTCTATAGAGGGGTCTGGCATCCTCCCAGACCCCTATAGAAGTGCCTGGTCTCTCTACAGACTCTGATAACCAGCTGTGCAGCTCCTGCCTTCCCTCCCCAGGGTATCCCTTAGGGAGAGAGAGACAACAAATGCCTTAATAAGACAACTGCTTTATTAAGACAGAATAATAAGAGGAACACAGGTAGAGAGTAAACCTTACGTCCTTTCAGATGCTGGGCACCCTGCCTTCGGGCAGAATTGGATAGAGGTCTCCCTTTTTGGTCCTGTGAGCTAATACCTAAATTATCACAAGAAAACATATTCATATTAACTATTCATAAAGGAGGTTCACATGAGAACATCTTGATGAATTTCCAGATACAGGCAGGGCCAGGTGAGAGCTGGCCACAGGCCCCATTACCAGGAGCTGGCTGAGCTCATCCTCTGGCCATGGGGCTTCATAGAATCATAGAATCATTAAGGCTGGAAAAGCCCTCTGAGATCATCTAGTCCAACCATCAACCCAACACCACCATGTCCACTAAACCATGTCCCAAAGTGCCACATCTACATGTTTTTTGAACCCCTTCAGGGATGGGGATTCCACCACCTCCCTGGGCAGCCTGTGCCAATGCCTCACCACTCTTGCAGGAAAGAAATTTTTCCTAATATCCTAATGTTAGGAGATATATTCCTAATGTCGGTGCCTGCCGAGGGCATCACTGGCTCCTGAATGTGCAGTGGGGTCTTGGTCAGGATCAATGCATCCCCGCCTTGACCCACGTACAGTTTACCTTTCCCACAGATATTATATATTACAGACTACATTAATAACATATGGGCTTCTCAAGCCCCTCAGTAAAAGGTCCGATAGAGCGGATGTTGCCTGTTCAAGATCATTAACNCGACGGGGGGGGAGGAGAGAGGCTCAGCCCGTCGACGGATCCCAGAGGTCAGAGGGAGTGGTACGCGATGGTGTCTTCCCCAGCGTTCTCTCTCCCTCAAGCTATTTTACACTACGTTTTTACCCTTCAGGTGGAGCCTGAGTGACTCTAGTCATACATATCTTTGTTGTGATTGGCATAACATTTTCTCGCTTCGCTTTTAAAGGTATAAACTAGAAAAATTCAAAGCGCAAGCTCAGTGAGGGGTGGCTGCACCTTAGGGGCGGGTAGCCTTTGGGATGGAGGTGTGTGCTGGCATTATAATGACATTCTAATGAACAAAGTTCACCGAAAGGACAGCATTCGTCAAAATCATGACAGGCTTTTGGCCCAGGGTCTCAAATATGCGGCTTATCGGACCTTCAAGTTCCCGTATTGTCCCAGAGCCTGGCCACGGAGTCTCCACACCGCTCCACCCTCCAGACAGTTCCTCCTAGAGCCAGCACACCAAGTTCCCCTGGTGTTGCTAACATCTAAGGTTGCACAGGGAACTCCCGTGGAATGGATTCCTTGCATGCCAGCTGCACTCCACTCTGGAAGCTTCTTCAATGCTGTACCTTTCCTATAAATGTGAATATAAGTTTAATTTCGAAGTCACCCCCAGCAATTATTCCACAGACGGCTGGGCACCAGGGCAGGGAAGAGAAGGGGCAGTGGTGCCGGCCCCACGGGCTGAGCCGGCAGCGCTGCTGTGGCTGGAGGAGCCTCAGGTGCTGCAGGACAGGCTGCCTCGCTCCAACAGCACTCCCTGATCCTGCCATGGCACAGGTAGAAGGGACCGCACACTCCCCATCCTCAGGACTAGGGGCATGGCTTCTCACCCCACATTCCCTGTAGCAGCAGCCTGGCCTCCCCATAGGTCCTTATAGGGGAGCCTGACCTCCTACCAGGCCCCTATGGAGGAGCCTGGCATTGCTATAGGTCCTTATAGCGGAACCTGACCTCCCCACAGGCCCTTATAGGGGAGCCTGACCTCCTCCCAGGCCCCTACGGAGGAGCCTGACCTCCTCCCCATAGGTCCTCATGGAGGAGCCTGGCCTCCTCCTAGGCCCCTATGGAGGAGCCTGGCATTGCTATAGGTCCTTATAGCGGAACCTGGCCTCCCCACAGGCCCTTATAGGGGAGCCTGCCCTCCTCCCAGGCCCCTACGGAGGAGCCTGCCCTCCTCCCCATAGGTCCTCATGGAGGCGCCTGGCCTCCTCCTAGGCCCCTATGGAGGAGCCTGGCCTCCCCATAGATCCTTATAGGGGAGCCTGGCTTCTCCCATAGGTCCTTACAGGGGAGCCTGGCCTCCTCCCAGGCCCCTATGAAGGAGCCTGGCCTCCCCATAGATCCTTATAGGGGAGCCTGGCTTCTCCCATAGGTCCTTACAGGGGAGCCTGGCCTCTTCCCAGACTCCTATGGAGGAGCCTGACCTACCCATATGTCCTTATAGGGGTGCCTGGCATCGCCATAGGCCCTTATAGGGGAGCCTGGCCTCTTCCCAGGCCCCTGTGGAGGAGCCTGGCCTCCCCATAGGTATTTAAAGGGGAGCCTGGCCTCCCCATAGGCCCCTACAGAGGCGACGCACCGCGACTCGGCGTGTCCCTCCGTCCCTCCCGTACTGCCGCGCT